>CAWPXZ010000015.1:10000-106202 GCA_963890685.1 Plagodis pulveraria
AGGGAGGTAGAGAGGATGGCTTCAGCGGTCGAAGCTCCACACCCAGCACAACGCATCGACCTGCAAATAACAAGCCTGGCCAACCAGCAGCAGGTAGAAGAAAATGACTCACTTGACGTGAGCATATACACGGATGGGAGCAAGATTGAGGGACGGGTTGGAGCGGCCTTGTCCATATGGAAGAACGGAACCGAGACCGGAACCCTCAAGCTTGCTCTACCAGATTACTGCACCGTGTATCAGGCCGAGCTTCTGGCTATATGTAGAGCAACCGGAGAAGTACTGAAGCATAAGGGATCGTCGTTTGGAATCTTCAGCGACTCTATGGCAGCTCTCATGACCGTAATAAATTACAGTTGCCTCCATCCCCTGGCAGTGGAAGCCAGAGAAAATATAACATCTTCGTCTCTCCAGAACAAAATAACAAAGTTGTTCTGGATCAAGGCCCACGCAGGATTGGAGGGGAATGAGAGAGCCGACCAATTAGCCAAGAGAGCCGCTGAAGGTTCCAAACGTAAACATGATTACGACCTGTGTCCGGCTTCATTCATCAAGCGAAATATTCGCATGAATACGCTTGATGAATGGAACCGGAGATATGTTGCAGGAGAGACTGCAGCAATTACAAAAATGTTTTTTCCGGATGTTAGGACGGCTTACAGGACAATCCGAAAGATGGAAATAACGAATATCAAGACCCAAATAATGACGGGGCACGGTGGGTTCTCTGAATACTTGAATCGCTTCAAGTGTAAAGAGAGCCCATCGTGTCTCTGCGATCCCACGAAAGACGAAACGGTTCCACATATATTGTTCGAATGCCCTATACACGCGAAAGACAGGTACGAATTTGAACAGGAGTTCAACATTACATTAAAACCGGAAAATGTGGCAGACGTAATGGAGAGCAAAATAATAAATAGCTTCCTAAACTATTGTACAAAGATAGCAGAAATCGTAATAAAAAGAAATAAAACCAAGTAATAAAAATTATGTTTACATAATATTTAGAAATATTATTGGCAAGCATAAAATAAGAATAGAGTAAGAAAATAAATAGTATACGATAGTATTAAGGAATAAAAATTTTTGTAGAACTTGTTCAAATTAGATGCCCTAAAAATAAATGTAATTAAAGATAGTTAGAGTAGAATAGAGTATTAAGTAGATGGGAATCCCACCCATGCTGTTAGAAAGATGATGAATGAAAGAAAGACCAAGTATGAAGCATGAAAGTACGAGAGGCATAAAAGCGAGAACTGGTATGAAAGAGAAGACTTAGCAAGCACAGGCTCCGACCACGTTGGAGGTAGCAGTATAAAAAAAAAAAAAAAAAAAAAAAAAAAAAAAAAAAAAAAAAAAAAAAAAACCTAACCTAACCTAACCTAACCTAACCTAACCTAACCTAACCTAACCTAACCTAACCTAACCTAACCTAACCTAACCTAACCTAACCTAACCTAACCTAACCTAACCTAACCTAACCTAACCTAACCTAACCTAACCTAACCTAACCTAACCTAACCTAACCTAACCTAACCTAACCTAACCTAACCTAACCTAACCTAACCTAACCTAACCTAACCTAACCTAACCTAACCTTTTTTTTTTTTTTTTTTTTTTTTTTTTTTTTTTTTGACCCGGGAAAATCCTTTATGGATACCACCCGGCTCCGGGGGGAGCAGAGTGGTTATGTGGGAGTCCTCGCCTGAGGGGCCTTACTACCCCCGCGGGGGGGTAGTAAGTGAGGTTACCCACTAAAAACCCGGGATGAGCAGTCTGCCGCCTAGTCGGGGCGAGATGGGGTAGCGTTAGCAATCACCATCTCGCCCCGGCGGTTGGCCCGTCACCGGTGACGGGCCCCGGCCAATGGAGGGATGACCCAGCTCATTAGGGCCATCCCCCAGACGTGTGGGATCGTGCAAGCCAGTGGAGAATCCCCCGACTCTCCACCGATGATCCGCACAGCACTAGGTAAGAGCGAGAAGGCGCCCGAATCGCCTTCTCCTTCCCCCAGTTCGTCTACGCCGGAGCGGGTCTGCGAGGACGTCGTCCTCCCTCGCCCGCTCCGCGGTCTCCTTCTGCGCCATCACCTCTTCGCAGAAAGAGACCACCGCCTGCCACGATCCGTCGCTGCCGAGCATAGCGTTAACCACGCTCGGCAGCGACAGATCTGCGCCTATGACCGCTGTGAGGGCGCGCCGCATGGGACTCCACGCGGCGCACTCCTCCAGCGTGTGGAGCGCCGTGTCTTCTGGCGCTCCACACTCGTGACAGGCGGGGGTCGCCTCACGTCTTGCGATGTGATGCAGGTACTTGCCGAAGCATCCATGCCCGGAAAGCACCTGCACCAATCGGAAGGTGAGCGACCCGAATCGCCGCCCTACCCACCTCCGAAGGACCGGGCGAATGGCGTCCACCGTCCTCTGTCCAGGGACCGGTGGAGCCAGGTCCTCCGTCCACCGCCGCAACAGGGCGGCCCGCGCCTGCCGTCGCATGCGCGTGACCTCCTCCCACGCTGGAGGCTCCCCGCGGGATCTCCTCGCCGCCACGAAGTGGTAAACTTCGGCGAGGATCTCCGCTTGGAGCTCCCAGGGGGGATCACCGGCCAACACGCATCCCGCCGTCCAGGACACCGTCCGGTACCCGCGTATCGCCCTCGTCGCGATGACCCGCTGTGGACGACGCAGCAGGGCCTTATTGGCGCGACCGAGGGCGTCCACCCAGACAGGTGCCCCGTACAAGGCCATACTCCGGATCACTCCGGAGTACAGGCGACGACATGTGGCGCTCGGGCCGCCCACGTTGGGCAGCAGCCTCCCAAGGGCGGCTGCGGCGCCTATGACTTTTGGGGCCAGTTGAGTAAAGTGGGCCCCAAAAGTCCACCGCCCGTCCAGGATGAGACCCAGGTACCTCATCTGGGTCCCAACCCGGACCAGGACCCCGTCCAGGTCTATCCTCGTTCCTGGAGGGGGTCCCCCCCGAGGCCCATGGAACATTAGGGCCTCGGTCTTGGAGAGGGCGACCTCCAGCCCCAGGGCACGTATGCGGCCGACCACGAGTGTTGTGGCCACCGTGGCCCGCCGCACCGTCTCCCCGAGGTCCCTCCCCTTGACTACGACTAGGGTGTCATCCGCGTAGCACGCAACCCGCATACTTGCGGGAAACGTGCCGCGGAGCACCCAGTCGTAGCCAATGTTCCACAGGAGCGGTCCCAACACCGACCCCTGTGGAACCCCGCAGGACACGCGACGTCGCCTCAGACCGTCGCGTCCCTCCACCAGGACCTCGCGGTCCCGGAGGTAGTCGGCCAACAGCCTACGCAGATACAGGGGCACTCCGTGATAGCGGAGCGCCTCCCGTATTGTCCCGTGCGGTAGGCTGTTGAAGGCGTTGGCAATGTCAAGCGAGACAGCCAACGCCTTTTCCCCCCCGCCGACTGCGTCCTGCGTCCACCCCTTGATCCAGAGCAGGGCGTCTATCGTTGACCGCCCTGCCCTGAATCCGAACTGGGCCTCTGAAAGGTCAGGCCCAGTTCCCCCCAGGTGCCGGATGACACGGGAAGCCACTATTCTCTCCAGTAGCTTCGCCGTGTCATCCAGCAGCACGATTGGCCTGTATGCGGCGGGCGAGTCTGCGTCTCGCCCTTCCTTCCGCAACAGGCACAATCGCCCGTCCTTCCAGAGCTTCGGGAACTGACCCGACGTGAGGCACGCGTCGAACAGTTCCCGAAGCTGACCGCCCATCTCCCTAAGGGCGATCCTGAGGACCCGCCCGGGAATCCCGTCTGGTCCCGGGGCAGTCTTCTTGCCTCTCAGGCGGGAGACTGCTACCTCCATCTCCACCTCTGATATAGGCGGAATGGAGGCCGGGTCCTCCTCCTCCTGGAAGGACGGGGTGGCCATCGGTGGAGGGGTGTAGTGGGGGTCGCTGTCGGGGAATAGCCCCCCCAGCACCCTCTCCAGGAGCTCTGGCTCCAGGGACTCCGCGACAGGGGGCGCTCTGCCCCGGAACTTATTCCGGGCAGACTTATAAGGGCGCCCCCATGGGTCCCTGTCGAGGCCCTCCAGCTGCTCGCACCAGCCTAGGGCCTTAGCCCGGCCGATGGCCAGCTTCAGCTCCTGTTTGGCTGTCTTCACATCACCATACAGGAGCTGCTCGGCCGCCAGCTGCTCTGCTCGTCTATCCTCGTTCCTGGAGGGGGTCCCCCCCGAGGCCCATGGAACATTAGGGCCTCGGTCTTGGAGAGGGCGACCTCCAGCCCCAGGGCACGTATGCGGCCGACCACGAGTGTTGTGGCCACCGTGGCCCGCCGCACCGTCTCCCCGAGGTCCCTCCCCTTGACTACGACTAGGGTGTCATCCGCGTAGCACGCAACCCGCATACTTGCGGGAAACGTGCCGCGGAGCACCCAGTCGTAGCCAATGTTCCACAGGAGCGGTCCCAACACCGACCCCTGTGGAACCCCGCAGGACACGCGACGTCGCCTCAGACCGTCGCGTCCCTCCACCAGGACCTCGCGGTCCCGGAGGTAGTCGGCCAACAGCCTACGCAGATACAGGGGCACTCCGTGATAGCGGAGCGCCTCCCGTATTGTCCCGTGCGGTAGGCTGTTGAAGGCGTTGGCAATGTCAAGCGAGACAGCCAACGCCTTTTCCCCCCCGCCGACTGCGTCCTGCGTCCACCCCTTGATCCAGAGCAGGGCGTCTATCGTTGACCGCCCTGCCCTGAATCCGAACTGGGCCTCTGAAAGGTCAGGCCCAGTTCCCCCCAGGTGCCGGATGACACGGGAAGCCACTATTCTCTCCAGTAGCTTCGCCGTGTCATCCAGCAGCACGATTGGCCTGTATGCGGCGGGCGAGTCTGCGTCTCGCCCTTCCTTCCGCAACAGGCACAATCGCCCGTCCTTCCAGAGCTTCGGGAACTGACCCGACGTGAGGCACGCGTCGAACAGTTCCCGAAGCTGACCGCCCATCTCCCTAAGGGCGATCCTGAGGACCCGCCCGGGAATCCCGTCTGGTCCCGGGGCAGTCTTCTTGCCTCTCAGGCGGGAGACTGCTACCTCCATCTCCACCTCTGATATAGGCGGAATGGAGGCCGGGTCCTCCTCCTCCTGGAAGGACGGGGTGGCCATCGGTGGAGGGGTGTAGTGGGGGTCGCTGTCGGGGAATAGCCCCCCCAGCACCCTCTCCAGGAGCTCTGGCTCCAGGGACTCCGCGACAGGGGGCGCTCTGCCCCGGAACTTATTCCGGGCAGACTTATAAGGGCGCCCCCATGGGTCCCTGTCGAGGCCCTCCAGCTGCTCGCACCAGCCTAGGGCCTTAGCCCGGCCGATGGCCAGCTTCAGCTCCTGTTTGGCTGTCTTCACATCACCATACAGGAGCTGCTCGGCCGCCAGCTGCTCCGCCGGCAGCTGGTCGTCCGTCCGGCCGTGGCGGCGCCTCCTGCAGTGGTAGTAGAGGCGCCGCGTCTCCGAGCACCGCGCTCGGAGATCCTCAATCTCCGAGCACCACCAATAGACCTGGCGGCGCTCGGGGTGGCGTCGGGACCTCGGCATGGCGGCGTCGCAGACGGCCGTCACCGCCTCCCGGAACCGGCTCGCCGCGACGGCCACCTCCGGGTACATGGGGCCGGCAACCCACGACTGCACCATAGCCGCCTCTTCAGCCAACTCGGCATCGAGGCGACCAATCGCCCAGCGCGGGAAGAGTGCCCCATCCACGCGCCGAGTCCCTCCTTGGTGGGAGGTGGCGATCTCGAACCGTATGTAGTTGTGGTCCGAGAGAGTCGCCACCTCCGCCACCACTCTCCAGGCCTGGACACGTGCTGCGACTTCCGGGGTGGCGAACGAAACGTCCACCACGGACCCCCCGTTGTGTCGCACGCACGTGTGGACTGACCCTCTGTTGAGCAGGGTCAGCCCTGCGGCAACCGCCCACTCCCTGACAATCTCCCCGCGAGTGTCAGTGGAGGGGTTGCCCCAGGCCTGGGCCTTGGCGTTCAGGTCCCCCATGAGGAGGACCTGACGTGGCGCCTGTCTTCTCACCGCCGCGGCCAGGAGGTCCAGATAGACCTCCAGCTCCGCGACGGTTCTATTGGGGGAGAAGTATGTGCCGACTACTGCATACCTCTCCCACTTGGCCACCACGTACCCCGAACCCCTCTCTGACACCGAGAGGGGGGGGGCGCCACCGGCACGTCCAATTATGGCAACGGAGCCGTCCAGATCCCCAGCCCAGTAGGGATGGGACTGGGGAATGTAATACGGCTCCGCAGCGACCGCCAAATCGATTTGCCACTGCGCCAGGGACTGCATTAGCAAATCCTGAGCCCTGACGCAGTGGTTTAAATTCGTCTGTAGGAGGTTGTGTTGTCCGACTTGATTCATATCAATCGGACGTTACAACCTCCATGCTCGCCGAGCGGCGAGCAGCCTCAGGTGCGGCTCTGGCGGCCGGTCGGGGGATGGCCGGGGTCCTGGCAGCCTGTCCTTTCGTCTTTGGGGGGACACAGTTTTGTCCCCCCATCCTGTGCTCGGCTGGTCGCCCCGACTCTGCGCATATAGCGCAGTGCGGGGCCCTTCTCTGGCAGTTTGCCGCCCTGTGGCCTGCGCCTCCACAGCGGAAGCACAGGTCCCCCCTGTCTGCCGACGAGGGACACTGTGGGCGCGTATGCCCGAGTCCCATGCACTTGAAGCAGCGCATGGGACGCGCCGCCAGTGCCACCACTCGCACCGAGCTCCACCCCACCAACAGCCTGCCCTGTGCCAGCACCACTTTGGCTACTGGGATTGGGCAGGATACAAGGGAGGAGCCGGTCCCGCCGTAGCTGCGACGTATCTCCCCGACTTTGACGTGGAGTACGTCGCAGCCGCCCACCTTGGCGACCGCCGCCGCCACTTTCTCCTTTGTGGCGGCGTCGTCGAGACCCGTCACGTGCAAATCCACGGACTTTACGGGCCTCGCGACGTTGGCCACCTCGGACAGGACACCGCGGAGCTTCTCCGCGAGCCTGTCCGCTTTTTCGCTGCTTTGGGAGCCAGGAATTTCGAGCATCCTGGCGCCCGTGGCCGTCTGGCGGAAGTTGATCCGGTCGATCCCCAGACCTTGGAGATCGACCTTTTCCTGCGCCGTCTCGATAATGGCGCTGTATGTGACGCCTTTTTCCGCGGCTTCGGGCTGCAGCGTCAGCACTACAGCCGCGGATTTGGACGTTTTTAGCGCCTTTGCCTTCTTGGGCCCGGCGGCAGCGGAAGCCTTCTTAACTTTAGGCTTTGCGGCGGAGGGGGGGGCACGAGCTGCTGGGACAGGAGCGGGAGTGGGCGTTGCCGAGGAGGACGCTTTGCCCTTCCCTTTGCCTTTCCCCTTTCTTACTACTGTTGCCCAGGTTTCCGCCTTGGCAACAGCAGTTGGAGTCGTTTTTGGGGGGGCGTTGGGAGCCGCAGTCGAGGGGGGGGCGATGGGAGCCGAAGTCGAGGGCGTGGCAGCAGTAGCCTGCGGGGCCTGGGCAACCCGCTTTCGAGGGGTCGGTTTCGGGGGTGGGGGGGCAACCGCTACTGCAGCCTTCTTGGCGTCCGCTCGGAGAGGCGGGCGAAGAACCGGCGCTGGCAGGAGGCGATCCTCGATGCCAGCGAGTCGGGCATTGAGCATTTGCCCGAACGTGGCAGTCAAGGAGCGCGTCATCTGCTCCACTAACTCTGCCCCCACTACAACAGCAGGGGGGGCCGGCGTCTCGGCGGCAGCGGCTGCTGCAGCAGCAGACGTAGCGGCAGCCGCCTCGGTCTTGGCCTCAGTGAAGCCGCGACGTAGCGCCTTCACCTCTGCCTTGGAGGCCTCCATCTCGAGGCGCAGGCGACTATTCTCGGCTCTTAGCCGCCGCGTCTCTTCCGCCTCACTCCTGCTTGCCAGGGCGTCGACAACCTCCCTCAGGGTCGACGCGGACCTCTTCAGGCGAGCAACGAACTCGCCTTTTAGGTTGCCAGATTTCTTGGCAACCTCTAGAATGCAGGCGAGCATACCTCCTGCGTGAGCCCTCAGCTCTTGGGCGTTTAGTGTGACCCCTTTTTGTATTTCCTGCTCTGCAGGACCTCCGCCAGTTGCTCCACCAGTGGCTTTGGCGGTGGCTTTAAAAACTCGTCTCGCGTGGGGCCTCCTTTGGTGCCCTTCGCCCTTCCCCTCCGCGCCGTATTGACCTTGGCGGCCGCGGTCCCCTCGGTCTCAGTGTCCGATTCTAAATATCCGGGTGCATAGAACGAGGAGTAAGGCCGCTTCCTCCGGCAGTCACCCTCGTCACCCGACTCCTCAAACACGGACTCCACGTCCGACCTCCTTTCGTCCACCATGGACACCTCCGACGGATCCCGGGAAGGAACCCGTGAAGTTTGGCCCTGAGAAGGGCCGTTTTCTCGGCTCTCAGAAGTGCCGCTCGAGCGGTCCTCAGACAAAACATTCACATTGGCATTGGGTTGGCCCTGAGAAGGGACTTTGGTAAATTTACCTTTCGCATCTCGATTCGCTTTCGGCATTGTCACAAGTTTAGGCATTAGGAATAATTATAAGAAAAATTATAAGTTGTGATCATAAGCGAATTTTTTGGGGGAATGGACAGGCTTCAATCTTTCTACTCAAGCCTCCGGAAGTTTAGAGTTCAGAAGACTGACAATACCTTGGAGGTATTTTCCCGAAGTCTGAGGATACACTCATCATCGGGGTTTTGGAACTAGTCCAGCCAGTTTGTCCCCGCCTCCAATAACGTGAGTCATCGGAACAGGGGTCACTACCAAATAAAAGACAGCGGTTATTTTCGATTATGTAACAATATGTTTGACGGTAGTAGGCGCTGGTGTTTGCCAGTTAGAGGGGTCCCTATTTTAACACACACACCGCCAAACTGTTTTTCATCTACTCATAAACATGACAAATTATCTGTAGCCTTGCCTTAAAACTACAATTTATACACCGTAAGTCTATTTTGTCATCTGTCTTACAGAGGTACTAAGCACCTTAGCACGTATAATACAGATGACAAACAGTTAAATACGGCCCCGGTCTGTACCGAGCATTTTACAATTTTGTTACTAATAAGGGGTTTAATAGCCCTGTGAACTAAAATATATACACATATAATACTAATATATACAGAGACAATATATACATATACATACACATATAGATAACAATACACGCGGCGCCTGACGGTGTTCTGTTGCGTTTATTTCGGAAGGAGATAAACCAATAACAGGCAGCACCACGGGAAGGTAACCGTCAGACTTGCCTTGGGGATCATCACGACCTGCGCTCTCCCCCAAGGCCCTTGCCTCCTTACCCATCCGGGATGAGTAAGGAAGGCCTGAGTTTATCCAAAACAAGCAGCGCGAGGCATGCAAGCTAGGCAAAGCAACTATTAATGAATAAACCCAGACCCGCCCCAAAGACCCGCCCAACCTAACCTTTTTTTTTTTTTTTTTTTTTTTTTTTTGTTTTTTTTTTTTTTTTTGGCGTGGGGAAATGCTGTTACGCATTGCCGTATGCGGGGGGGGGCATACGGGGTATGACGGACTCGGCTAAAGGCGCCCATACCGTCTAAAACCCCACGGTGTTCCAGCGTCTTCGACTGATGACGGGGGGCGTGGGACCGAATTATTCTTACCACAGCCCCCGTCGACGCCGCTGCCCGCTGTAAAGTGGCGGGCCCTCCTCGGTGAGGGGTGTCAATAAGAACACCCCTCCACCTCGTGTGATGCCCCCCGAACACGGAGGGGGCATCAACATCGCGAGAGGACCTATCTCTGAAGGGTGCCGGATGCCCCCGCATCCGACGGCCCAGGCCCTCTCAGCGGAGACGGAGTGCGGGCTCGATTAGCCCGCACCCGTGTCCGCGCTCTCCGGAGCGGAAGAGAGAGAGGGTCTCTCTCCCTCTCACGCTCCGCCGCCTCCCTCCGCGAGACAATAGTTTCGCAGAAGGAGGCTACTGCCTCCCAACATCTCTCATCGGCGACCATCCTGGCTAGGATGGTCGGCAATGAGAGATCCGTCCCAATGACCGCGACCAGAGCTTGTCGCGGTTCGTCCTCTCCAGGGCATGCCTCCAGCGCGTGCTGGGCAGTGTCTACTGCACAGCCGCACAGATGGCACGCCGGGGAGGCTTCTCGTCGGGCGATGCGATGCAGGTAACTCCCGAAACAACCATGTCCCGAGAGCACCTGCGTCAGCCTAAACGAGAGCCTCCCGTGCCCAACCTAACCTAACCTAACCTAACCTAACCTACACCATCACCATCACCATCACCATCACCATCACCATCACCATCACCATCACCATCACCATCACCATCACCATCACCATCACCATCACCATCACCATCACCATCACCATCACCATCACCATCACCATCACCATCACCATCACCATCACCATCACCATCACCATCACCATCACCATCACCATCACCATCACCATCACCATCACCATCACCATCACCAGCACCATCACCATCACCATCACCATCACCATCACCATCACCATCACCATCACCATCACCATCACCATCACCATCACCATCACCATCACCATCACCATCACCATCACCATCACCATCACCATCACCATCACCATCACCATCACCATCACCATCACCATCACCATCACCATCACCATCACCATCACCATCACCATCACCATCACCATCACCATCACCATCACCATCACCATCACCATCACCATCACCATCACCATCACCATGACCATCACCATCACCATCACCATCACCATCACCATCACCATCACCATCACCATCACCATCCCCATCCCCATCACCATCACCATCACCATCACCATCACGATCACGATTACGACCACGATCACGACCACGACCACGATCACGACCACGATCACGACCACGACCACGATCACGATCACGACCACGACCACGACCACGACCACGACCACGACCACGACCACGACCACGACCACGACCACGACCACGACCACGACCACGACCACGACCACGACCACGGCCACGACCACGACCACGATCACGATCAAGATCATGATCACGACCACGACCACGATCATGATCACGACCACGATCACGATCATGATCACGACCACGACCACGATCAAGATCATGATCACGACCACGATCACGACCACGACCACGATCACGATCATGATCACGACCACGACCACGACCACGATCACGATCATGATCACGACTACGATTATAATTACTGTTTGGAACGTCAACTTTGCGCAGGCAAGGTTCTGAACGCCTCCCTAGCGTAGGCAGTCTACTAGTCTATAGACATTTTGAGTTGAATAGAAAAAGTTTGCTTTTGAGTGTCGTGTTACATTATTTGTTTGATTTTGGGGACAGCGCCTTGTTTGACACCCCCGCGCGTGTTGTTTTTGAATGATTGTTGGATTTTTGAATGACTTGAATTTGTTGGAGACGTTGAAGAGTCTCAAGAGGACCAGGATCCATCCATCAGGAAAAACAGCAATCTCTCACACTATAGTATTATAAAAACCTAACACACCATGAATTGCTTTATGTCTATATGCCTCAGAGCATACTGATCAGATCTAAGAAATGATTTAATTATAATAGTTTTTTTATTGGTTTTTCAAAGCTATGTATTGATTTATTAAATAAGATTTTTAATTATTTGTTTTATTACAGTCTACTTAATTCTTATTGTGGCTTGTTGTTTTGTTGTTAATACTTGAATTGAGTTTTTGTAATTACAAAATATTATTATAAGCAATGCTAGGTTGGTAATATTGTTCATTTTGTAATTTGTTGTGCTTTTGTTTGTCTTTTTTGCATATGAACTAATTACCTATTAGATTAAATTAGGTTTAAACATAATAATACTGATTACGAATATACTTAAGTACTTTCATTTTATAAATATCTAACTTATTGTAGGCCTTACCTTCCTAAACAATACAGTACAAAATAAAGATGTAAGAGACTATTAGGACTTATTTAACAATAGACTTTATAATAATCAAACAAAACCAGTACCATAAAGTCTCATGTAAAGCATATTACGGCCTTAACTGCAGCGTCAGAAAAAGTGTAATGTTATTTATACGAGTCATATGGTATTACAATAAGGTAAGACCAATGTATGTTTTATTTTCTTGAGTATGTAATGTCAGAGCTAAACATAACGCCACAAACAAGCTACATAAATCATTATTATTCCGAACCATATGATCTGTTGTTTATGTATATAAAGTATTACTTTTACACACCACACATATATTTTGGAACCAAACGGTCTGATTGTAATATTAGCCAGCATATTTTTAAAACTAAAATTCATTGTTTGGGACCAAATGGCCTGATATCAACATCGTATACAGATATAACTGTGAGATTCATGGAAACATATGGTATTTTGTCAATAAAAAATCTTTCCGTTGTAGCCAGACCTTGAAAATTGGGTCTGATGTAACTACTTCAGTATATAAAAGTTAGTTTTTTTCTGGATTACTTACAGAAATCAAGTTAAACATAATCGTAAACGAATATGAAATCAACGAGCATATACACTTATAGCGATTTACTCCAGAAACTTCAAAAACATTAAACAATAATTCACATTAAACATTTATTTTTGCTCTTCTGAATAGTTGTAAAATTGGATATCCGACTAAATGGTTCTGATGTCGAGAATTGTTTTAAGAACTTTGGCGGGAAAACTGTATTGGAGTGCAATATTTTTTTCTGAAAAACTATATCACCTACGGCTTTGCTCCTTCTTTGATATTATTATTTACATATAATTTATACACTTGTATTATTTCAGATTTTTTGGTTTAAAAGTTTAAAATTAGTTACGAGATTATTTAATACGCAAATTTGCATCGGTAAGTGTTTGCGTTGCAAAATGTAACGAGCGAAAAATTACTTATACATATGCGAAATTCCGTTTTTCTAGGTTTATAACTGTTGACGTAGTTACGAGATTAATATGAAATGACGTAATATTTTGGGGCCAAAATGTAATTTGTGATGGTTTCAGATTTCATCAAAATATTCAAAATACTTCCGTTATCTCAGAAAAGTATGGATTCTCTCTTGTATGGGCAAGGATGCATCATTTTGAAAACCATTTGGATTATGAAAGTCGGACTTTTTTTTTATTTACTTTTTTATGTCATTGTGATGGAACAAGCGCGAGGCCCACCTGATGTTAAGCGGTATCCTCTGCCTATAACAGATGCATTTCATCACAAGTGATGAACTGCACTGCGCCCAAATCACCTTGAGACATACCTGTAAAGTCTCATTTTTGCCTGTTATTTCACTGGCTCTCAAGAACTGCTGCCAGAACTCACCGTTAGGTGCTTGGCGACAAATTTTCTACTAGAGGGTGGTCGCTAGCCAGGCGGGCATTCGCAAAATGCCCTTCCACCATGCGGTGAAGCTCAAGCTCTGGGCGGGATTCGAACCATGGACCTGCTGCGCGGCAGTCCATAGCCAATGCCACTGAGCCATCACTGCTTCAAAACTTAAATTTACGCAGAAAACACTTACGCTGATTTTATGGTAAATTTGTAAATACGACTATCGACCGCTAACTGGTATCCCGGTTTGTACAAATGATGGAAAAGCCGGGAGGCCGTTTTGTACAAATTAGGAAGGTAGTTTAATTTCCTGCTGAAGTTATCGCTGTGTTCACTTATAGACATTTACTGAATCCAAAAATAGTGGAAATCAATTATTCGCCTGTCATCTTATCCTTCTAAAACAAAAGTTATAGTGAGTTACTAATTTAAACTAGAATAATATAAAAACTAGCAGACCAAAAAGAAGAAGTCAACCCTCTGAGGTTGTTAGCATTTTTCCAATAACGTTGTATAAGGCTGCATAATTGTGACGTTTCCTTTTTTTAACACAATGAATGAACAGAAACTAAAGATGTAGTTACTTAACAAGAGAACAATAATTATATTATGGACAACAAAAATAAAGTATAATTTGTTACTTAAAAAAATAAAGACATGATCAAAACTCTGTGGTCGCACTATTAACTTGCGTCTACGCGTTCCGCGTACGAGACGTCAGAGCAAGGCAAAACGAACGCAGGTCCTACCTCGATGAGCGCTCGCGCGGTACTGATCGCCTCGCGCTTGTACATTTCAATTTTAGAGCATTTCGAGTTATGTTAAATATTTTTTCTTGTCTAACAAAACAGAGTTAATAGCACAATTTATACAAGATCAGATTAATTAAAGAATAAACTTTCTTTTCATATAATATCTGTTTGGAATTACACTTTATTAAACGCAATATATCGTGTTAAACTGCTGATATAATTCGTGGAAATTGGCGCAAGATCTTTATTTTTTTTTCTACAATGACCATTAATTATCGATATTCTAGTACACTATGTGTCAACAGGATTATATGCCTGATGCACAGTTTTTTTTTTAGTTAATTTGATGAATCTTTATACAAGAGATAGAACTCTGAAGTTGGCTATGTGTACTTTAATTCGTAAAACAAGGTGCGGGAGATTGGTCACTACAAAATAATTAATGTTATGTTTGTAAATCTGGTACATTAACTGATAAGAGAACAGATTATTATATTTTTATCAATTATTAAACCACTTGTAGATATTTCCTATGATAGTAAATTAAGCGCTTAAAATCTTCGTATACCGCATTAAAATGTAAAATGCCTCTTAACAACTAAAGGTATAACAATTTTGAAACAAAACTTACATGAACAAGAAATACTGCAGAATCTTTTTCCCTGTGCAGCTAGAAAGCACAAACCTAAAACCTATAGAACAACTTTTAAAAACGTTCTCAAAACAGCAAAAAAATTTAATATAGCAAAAAGAATTCAAATATCTACAAATAAGATTAAAACGACATGGACAATTGTAAAACAACAACAAAATAATAATGATGCTTATAATGACTAAATAAATAAAATAAAAATTAATAATGGACATATTGTAACAGATTGTAAAGTCATTGCGAATAGTTTTAATAGTTTCTTTAATAATATAGCAAAAATTAAACAAAAAATGTAGACATTCAAGTAGAGGACTGTCGTAAATACTTAAATAATACACATGGAAGGAAAATAAGTTTTTCTTGTATTACTGCTCTGGAACTCAGAAATATAATATATAGCACTAAAAGTAAGCCATCTAAAGATATATACGACATGGACACTAAAACTCTTAAGGGATTAATTCTGTGTAATAGTTATATGTTTGACATGACTCTAAAAGTTTTAAATGAATGTATTATACAGGGTGTTTTCCCTGACAGTCTGAAAAAGGGCAAAATAGTACCTTTATTTAAAAAAGGAAACACTTATGATATTGGGAATTACAGACCAGTGTGTATTTTACCCGTTTTGACAAAATTTTTAGAAACAGCAATTAAAAGTAGAATGATTGCATATTTTGAATCAAATAAATTATAATATTGTTATGTTTGCAATAACGCCTGCTATGCGGATTACATTACAAAATCGCAAATATACGATTGTTTGTAGTACAACGCAAGTGGTACTATAGATGTCGCTCCATCCCAATACGATGGTTAAAGACCGATAGGAAAGATTCGAGTTATGACGTCATGTCATGTGAGCTCAATTGGTTAGAGCATACCCCGGCTCAAGGGGTGGATGGACGCGGGTTCGAATCTCGCACATGACTTAAATTTTTCCTATCGTATATTTGCGATTTTGTAATCAAATGAATTATTTATGGAATGTCAATTTGGTTTTCACAGGAATAGATCAAAAGAGGTGGCCATTAGAAATACGGTGTATTTTATATTGGGAGCTTTGGATGGGTGGCAAATGGTATCTAGTATTTTCTGCGACTTGTCAAAAGCGTTCGATTGTCTGCGACATGATATCCTGATTTCTTAACTTTGTTTTTACGGTTTTGAAGGCATTGAATTAAATATTCTACATTCTTATCTAAAGGACAGAAGTCAGATTGTAAAAGTAAATAATACACTATCAGATACGGAACACAGCAACGTAGGAGTACCACAGGGCTCTATATTAGGTCCACTTCTGTTCTTGGTTTATGTTAATAATCTGCCAAACTGCTTGGCAGATTGGGCATTCATTACACTGTTTGCGGATGATACTCATGTAGGATTCAAAGATAAAAATCTAGCAATTGTTGATAATAAAACTAATCTGATTGTACATAAATCAAAACAATGGTTTGAAACTAATGGCATAATTCTAAACGCAGATATGAGTACTATTTTAAACTACACATGTAAAAGAAAGACTAAAAATTATACTTTTAAGGAAGTAACTTTCTTAGGATGCACTCTAGATTCTACTCTAAATTTTAATATTCATATAGACAAAATGTGCAAAAGATTAGCCAGTGCCAATTATGCGTTATTTAAGTTCAAACCTATAGTTGATAGAGCAACACTTATATCTGTTTATTACGCATCCTGTCACTCGATTTTAAGTTACGCCATAACAGTTTGGGGAAATGCTACTAATATCAAAAAGGTTCTTATTTGTCAAAAGAGATCAATTCGAATTATTCATGGATTACATCGATTAACGTCTGTCAGACCTTATTTTAAAAGATTAAAAATATTGACTGTAGTTTGCCTATACATATATAACTCTCTAATGGAAGTACATTCCAAAAAGCACGAATTGCTTATGAAAATGCACCTACATGATTGATTATAATACCCGAAACAAAGAAAGGTTACATGTACCAAGAACTACACTCGTTAAGACCTATAAACAAGGTCTCTGTCTTAAACTGGCTATGTTTAATAAATTACCTTTGGAAATTACACGTCTCCCTCTAAGTAAATTCAAAATTAAATTTAAAAATTTCTTTGATAGTTATCCATATCAACGAGTACATGAGTTGTTTATTTTCTGGTTTGCATGCTTAGTTATTTTTTTTTCTTTTTTATAGGATGTAAAGATGTTGCTTATTTGTACGTGATTGTGACATTGTGTTATATTTAAGACATGGTTTAATGCTATGTATTTCTTCTGTACCGATTTGACTTACCAATGTTATGTAATGTAACGAAATGGTTAAATAAATAAATCAATCAATCAATATTTTGGAAACCCATACATGACTACCCTGGAGAGTTTTATGCAACATGAATTTTACATTTAATTAAAAATGACTTAGGAACATTGTTAGTTTGTACATTTTATTTAAAAACAATTCCCAATTTTTTTTTCGTTTATAATTTTTTATTACAAACATGCGCTAGAAATGTCATAAAAATACTTTGAAAAAGGTCCTCAGTTCCATCTTAGTATATGTGCTACTAATGACATAAAAATATCCTAGAAGTAGGGCTGACAACTGTCAAAGTGTCAATTGTTGTCGTATTTTTCAGTATTGATTTCAACATTAAATTGAGTACCAAAATACAGGTATACATGGCGATTATCCTGCCAAACATCTTGTACGTGGTGCTTGTATCGCCGACACATACACACGCTAGACAGATTCCATCTGAAATGCCTCCGTGACATTATGAATATCAAATGGTCGGATCGGATTCGCAACACCGATGTTCTGCGACGAGCTAATGTCTGCGGCATAGAAGCGTATCTAATGCGGCGTCAGCTGCGCTGGTGCGGGCACCTGGCTAGGATGTCCAACGAGAGGAAAGCGAAGCGCGTCTTCTTTTCTGAGCTAGAACTTGGTAAGCGGAAAAGCGGTGGCCAGTTCCTACGTTTTAAAGATGTTCAGAAAAGACACATGAAGAGATGCAGTATTGAGCCCTCTCGTTGGGAGTTCCTTGCCGAGAAACGGCCAGAATGGAGAACACATGTACAGGAGAAAGTATATAATTTTGAAGAGGATAGAAGGCGAGACCTGGACCTTAAGCGAGATCAACTTAAAGCAAGACCGCCTTCTAACATTAATTATAATTATGTAAACGGAATCCTAACGTGTGGTGTTTGTAACCGCACGTTTACCGCTAAAATCGGATATGTTAGTCATATAAGGGCCAAACATCAAAGTCCCTAAATTTAATTTAAAAACTGCAGCCGAAAACGGCTAGGTGGGATTATTATTATTATTATTATTATTACACGCAATAAGAATTTTTCTAAATTCAAATTTAATTCTAAGTTATACCTATAGTCTATATATCATCCGTTTGCAACATTCTACCTACCTACGACGAATATAATCAACTTTGTAAAAAAAAACAAATATATATATATATACATACTCCACGATGGTTTTAAAATAATATTAATGTTATTTGAATATGAAATTCAGAAATTAAAGAAGACAACCCGTTTAAATGAAAAAAAGACGTCTGCCAAGTAAAATTGTATGGTATATCACGGAAACTATAAAACTTAGGGATGAGGTTCAATACTAAATGTGTCTGTGCTCTTAGTAGTTTATGAAATAATTAAATAAGATATAGCCATTGTTAAAACAATATTTCAAATGCTTATATTTCGGAAAGTATAACTGATATATGGGGTTTGTTCTCCCTGGAGGAGTTGTGGGAGTATAAAGTAAAAACCTTCACCTGAGTGTTGAATAATCCGGCCGGATCATATATGAGACTTGGTGAGGGTCCCCACCCTCCAAACATTCAACAACTATACAGGGATATTGGAATAGTGACATTGTGCACCGAGGAGAGAAAACGATCTATTTCTGATCGAGAGTATGTTTAATCCCAGCGGAGGGCTTTTCTCGAATTTTTCCCGAGACTTTATAAAATTTTACTTTCACTATCAGATGACATACTTTTGAAAAATTATTTAGATGAATTAAAAAAGTACTGTTAAATTATCGCTTCAGTAAAAAAATCAGTAAAAAGAAATACAAAGTTAAAGCGTCTACCTGTCACCGTTATTAGTATCGAGCAAGAAACGGTAAAAAATCAAGTTTCTTGTGTGGGAGTCCCCCTTAAATATATATTATATTTTATTTTGAGTATTTGTTGTTATAGCGGCAATAGAAATACATCACCTGTGAAAATTTCAAATGTCTAGCTATCACCGTTATTGAGATACAGCCTAGTGACAGACAGACGGACGGCACAGTCTCAATAGGGTCCCGTTTTACCCTTTGGGTACAGAACCCTAAACACAAACTTTGTGAACACGGAGCGCTGGCTGCGTGCAGACTCTGCTTTCTGTCGATGTAGCTGATGGAGCTCGCATTTTTATACTTTACGGATAGGTATACTTTTTAAAATTTTAATGTCACTGCAAACTAGTGTGAAGTCAAAGTCAAACTCATATATTAAATTTAGGCGTCTACGAAGGTTCATAAGAGCGTCGTAGACGCTTCAAATTTTAGTAGTGTAGTCAATTACAAATTTCAGTATTGAAATTAATGGAACCTACTTGGGGTTAACATTTGAGATCCGTTTTATTTCAATAGAGTATAAAACTGTACAAAATATTAGAATCAAATGAAACGGTAAAAATAAATGTGTGTTCATACAAAAAATATCTTATCCGCAGATACGTAAGGGCACGTGACACACACACAGGACAAACACTCATTCGCGTTATTAGTCAAATGTAACGTTCGTGAACTCTGTTGATAAGTTATCATCTAATATGTAGTTAAGAGGGAACGATTCCTGTAACGAACAGGAAGAACATTAACGAATTGGACGTTTCGTATTCCCCTGTTTCCTTCTGCAAAACCGAAATGATTCAATTATATTTTGGCAGTAAAAGTTTAAGGAAGAGTATTGTGGGGACGAGAGGTGACGTTCGGGACACTAGTGTCCAATTGTAAGTGAGACGTCCGATCGTGTTGAGTTCCGTTTATTACTCTCATACAATTTAACACACTATTACATTCTCCTTAACCTCCACGCCTTACACACTATAGTATAATATCTTGGAATAAATGCTAAGATATTATATTGAAAAATATCAGTTTGCACATATCCCAAGATATAGCTCTTTCTTATATATTTTCTATGTTAATAACTTTTCAAATTAGTCTGGTGATATTATTTCATAATATTTTTTATATATGATAATATTTTCTATTTTAATACAAGTTGTAAAAATAAAAGTTTATAAAATTTTAAAGGGCTAGATTTTATGCGAAAAATATGATTTCTATAGTGGCATTATCCATGCAGGATGTAATTAGCAGGCGCGCGCCGCCTTCTCTCTTAGGAACAGGGAAAAACCCGCAATGTTATTTATTCTCAATCTCGTATCGGCGCGGCCGCGGCGTTGACCTCTACTTTTTGTTTAGTTTTTGATAATATTTAAATTGTGTGGTAAGTGACGATGTAATCGAATATAGTATTTACTTACCAAGCTAGGGCCCTTAACCAGGACTGGCTATTAAGGATAGCTGTTTGTTAATCACGTAATGCCAGCAGCCAGATGACAGATTTTCTACCGGAAGGTGGTAGGTAGGGTTACCTAGTGATAATATAGGGCTCAAGCATTCGGTGAAATCGAAATTAGCAGCTGCCTGTTCCGCAGTCGCTACTCTTGGTTCGAAGCAAGCATACATTCAGAAACTTGTGATAAAGGTACCTACTCGCGATTGACTCATGACTTACGTACAAACTTAGCCTTATCCCACACGTGCACTAGCCACATGTGTGTAGCTGCCGTAAAAAACTGTTTATATATTATCTGTGTTATATTCCATAAAGAATAAGAGTTAATAAGCTATTAAAAAACTTTACTGTCAAAACTCAAAATTCAATAATACAGAGACAATATACGTTAATGGACGATATAAATTATTATTTTTGACTATACCGCGTTTTAAAAATGGTTTGATAGATAAGTCAGCGTTTTAGTCGGATTATAGAAGTTCTTAAATAATTTCTTGCGGGCGTTTGGTTGTACACCATTCGTTATTGAGGTCATTTTATTTTAAAAAGAATTAAAAAATCTTTATAGTTAAATCCTTACGTTGAATATTAGTTACAACCTGTCTAAGTTAAAAATGGTGGCGTAGTGCAAGTCAGCCCTCGCTCGTTTTACGTACGAGCTAGAGAGCCATGCATGCTCGGAGCTCTCTTACCTATAATGCACCGCGGGGCGCGAGAGAGACGCCACTCTCTCGGAGTTTAATAGCTCTCCGTTTGGCGCTTCGGCTGTATTATATGCTATTGTCTGAAAAGTTCCATAACAATTTACAAAAGAGCTAAAGCATTATTTATATCTTAACAGTTATGAAAAAATCAGATAAAAGCACTGGAGAAACAGTCCGTTCTCTGGCAAATAAAAATTGTAAGTTGAATTTGTGAACGACTAAAACCGATTTAGTAAGCACTTATGCACCACTGAAAAGAGAGAGAAACACTTCCACTACTGAAAAATATTAAAACAAAACTTATAGAAGTGGGATTATATTATATATCTCTAGTTTAAATAAAAAACATCTTGAAAGGAAATAGGAAGTATCTTGGAGGAAATAACATGAATCTCTAGTCGAAACAAAACAAAATCTTGAAAGAAAATAGAAAGTATCATATAGAAAATAACATATATCTCAGGTCAAAACGGAAATAATCTTGAAATAAAATAGGGAGTATCTTGAAGAAAAAAGCGTTTCACTCTTGGTTGAAAATTGAAAACAATAAAAATAAATGTTAAATATCCTTTATTTAAATTAGGTGCACTCTTGCAGTAAAACAGTATAAATTAAAAAAAAAAAGATTTTTAAATGCTTCACATAAAATTGTTTCGCTCTTAAAGTAATAGCTTTGAGTTCTTCATAAACAAGTTTTTGTTTGTTGAAACAAGAATATACTTCTTGAGTCAAGAACTATAATGCGAAATATTTAATATCTTGAAGTAAGACATTTTAGACTTTCCTTATATCGAAAACCCATCCGTTCTAAGTCAAATAATATTGCTTGTATGAAGAGATTTTTTTTTCTGCGTAAGAGGAGCAGCGGAAAAGATATGTATAACCATCTCATTTTCTCTGAAGTGGCCCAAGTACGTGCGAGTGGGAGGAAGCGTAGTCAGATATTCATACGACTCAGACAGCATTGGTTGCTGTCTGACTCGTAAATTTAAAATTGTGCAACTAAGGGAAAATTTTGACAAACTAGGGTATAACTATACCAGGGTAACTTTCATCTCTGTAAGCAACCAATGAACCTAGGTACCTATATTATTATACCATCCAACTTCGAGAAAGTAACCCGTTCTCGATGCCATCCCTTCGAGAAATAGTTTCTCGATGCCATCCATTAATGCTGCAGTATTTTCATTTCGCCATGGTATCAACTTTTAATAAATTTGACATCAGGCAGAAGGGTGTATCAAAGGAAAAAAAGTACGAAAATACAAAATTAAAAAATTATCCCGCACATGGCTTAAATTTTTCCTGTCGTATATTAGTGATTTTGTAATTATACCCTTGAGTTTGGAGGTACAATAAAAACAAATACGGCCACTTTTACACCTTAAATGTTAACCAATGTTTTGCTGTATAATATTCTTAGTTGCTGATTTGAGAATGTGAAAGACTAGATGAATAAATACGTAGGTATTTCTCTTTGAAAGGCAATTAGTCTCTGTTAGTAGGTAATCTGTGACGCAGCTGCCACATGTCATAAAGTTCCAAACCATGAAGGCTTCTTCACGATAGGATCTCTACCAATTTGAAGTCTTCTACTATGTTTGGCATCCTATGACAGCAAATACTAATCAATCACATTTTAATGGTTTATAGTATAAGGTTATCCGCGTATAAAGTAAACCGTAGATTGGTGACATTGAGCTATAATTTGGTGAATTTGTTTATGTCTTATCATCAGTTAGTAATTGTGACAAGTAGGTACATTATTCATCAATAATAATATATTTATACAATGATTAGTGTGTGGGCCGCTGTGAAGACGAACAGTCCTTCACTGGCAACATGGAGAATACTACTAGAATGGTGAGTGACGCAATAGTAATGTGATCATTATGGTAACTATAGATAAATTCAAAGCAATTGTCCACAATTTATCTTATATGTTATTTTACTTGAACTCTGTTTTCAATTGAGAACACATGATATGACTTGTTGATGTAAAATTTATGAAATGGCCGAATTAGCTGATCTTTAGGTAATGTTTTATTCCTAATAAAGTATATGTAACAGTACACTAACTTGATCATTCACTGATATGGTCCCTAACATTAGGAGCTATTTTGTTGCAAAGTATCGTACCGAATTAATTTGGAATAGGTATTATTGATTTTCTTTTGGATTGGGCAGCAATATTTTCATATAATAACGAGGCATAAATAATTAAATATGATGTAAGCTCTGATACCCTCTGAGTTTTTAAAGTTATGAGTAGTTGTTTTCGGAACGTTGCTTATGTTTTTTTCAGGTAACAAATAAACTAATATATATATCCTTCGCGTCTAATTTTTTTGCTCATACGCTCTATTCTTTTGCTCGTCATTTCACTACTCAAACTTATTGCTCTCAAACATGTCCTTCTTCACGATTCATTCATACCTCTTTCGGCTTTCCTCTTTTCCTATAACCATTCACGTTCTAACTCAACATTCTTCACGTTAACTATACCCACATATGCCATTCGTCCCTCATATTGTTCATTATATTCCTTTACAACTTAGGTATAGCTGGCACTGATGCTTCTTTCAACCTCTAAGAGTGGCAGAATAAGCATCTCTACATATAACCCAGTTTAATAGAGTAACCATTCTAAAATGGCACCGATAATCATTACCTCTCTCTTACACACTGTTGCTGTCTGTGGTGTGCAAGTGTGATTATGGGCGCCATTTTAGATTCGTTTCATTACTAAACCGCGTTGTACAATTTATATCTCCGCCACATTTTGCCCGCATGTTTTGTTGTTTATAGTTCAGAATAAATTATTACGTAACAGGTCAGGGGTTTTAAAAGGTTTTATCTCGCAAATAAATGTGTAAGGTTACGTTATATAGGTGACTTCGATGAAAGGTAACGTTATATAGGTGACTTCGATGAAAAACAAACATTATCAAGTCGACGCATTTATTATTTAAAAGTTCGACCCCAGATACATAGGTCTCCCTCATTGGTTGATTTGCCATAATCCCCAAGCTTGGCAGATGTCTTGGGGATCGCAGTAAAAGTTATCAGTTCTTCAGTAGGCACTGCTTCCCACCTCCTGGTAAGTTTTCCCTTAGTCGCCTCATAAAACACCCACGAGAAGAGAGTAATGGGTTGACATTGTAACCCGGCCCCGGCACCCTAAGGTGGAGTTTCTTGGGTATACGTCCGTTGATTCCCTTTAAATGTAGCCAACTGCAATTAAGTAATACAAATAATACGTAATTAATGTTACTTATGTTGGACAATATTGTATTGTCACTGAATGACACTATCTATTTTTTATGAGTTAATTTTTAGAACTGAAAATTATAAATTACTTGTGGAAGTCGAACTACGAACAAATGTTTTGAAGCACCTGCACTGCACCAACTTAATAACAAGTTCTTATTTATATACTTTTAAAAGATAAACGTTATAGTAATTATTAACAATTTCATCTAAGCAAGAAACTTTGCCGAGATTATCGCGTTTATATTTTAAATATATTGCTATTAAATATATTGACTTGTACAAAGTAATGATAACAGGCATGAATGTATTGCCATGTCGATAGGCCGTTTATAGCTTTTTATCGCTTATTATTTGTTATCATCAGCAAGTCAAAGTGCCAGTAATGTGACAGCTTGTGTTTAGTATCTTAAAAAAGTTTCATTTAATATGTACACAATTAATATTTTAATTGTTTAATTATACAATCTAATGTAACTACATATTTAATTTTTACATATAAATAATTTTTGTACAAGAGATTAGTTTTGTAACGGCGGGAAACTTAAAATGAAGCTTGTTGTTGTGTTCGCGAAATACATAATAATTATCTCGTGTCATATTACGGCACCGACTGTACCTCGCATGGAAGTGGGATGATGACAGGAGGATGAAGACGATCAGTTAAAATATTTTATGTTTCAGATGATGTGCGTGTGTGTGTTGATCCTCTCGTTTGGATTGATCCGTAAACCCATATCTGGCGTCGGCAATACCTCGTTCGGCAATGGCGGCAGTGGCGGCGGGGGTGGCGACGCAGCATCTTCGGCCGCCAATCAAGTCAACGTCGGCGGCGGAAGAGCTGCACATATGGTGGACCACGTACAGAACTTTGTTCCGTAGACATATCTACCTCAACCCAAAGCACCACCAACATATCAAGTTACCCAAGTTACTAACTTACATTATAACAGTTGTTGGTTATTTTTTTCTCGACTAGCAGCGCCCTTATTAACTAAACAATGAAGTCGGTGGTACTATACCTAATTATAATCGATAGCAGGTTATTACCGTAGACTCATTTCGGTACTTATGTAACTGTATTAACATCTATTAAACATATGCTCGAACGTGTACATCTCTTTTATTATCAGACTATAAAATAAAGGAGGTTATTAATAATTATATATAAATAAGTAAATGTATGTCAACCTCAACAGCAGAACACAAAGCATGCGTACTTTTTAAACGACTTTAAGGCCCACAAAATAAGAAATAATGCTAAACAAATACGCCCTTTCATTCCGAGAAGCGTTAACATCATGCCGCACTATTTTCTCCAGAGCGATCCTCGTATAGCGCTATCATTATCGTTCAAACCGCGGCCAGCCGCGTTGAGCGTTGGACCTATGTCACTTTTCTAAGCGATCTCGATTAAATAAAAATATGGGTAAAATTACAAATGAACGCTTTGTAGGTACAATAAAGGTTTATACAAATCGCCAAAAACGCATCGTGGACATAATAAGGCAGGCATATGTACTTTTTCCTCCATTTATGTTTACTACCATGAATGTAATTTTCTAATTTTAATTAATTCATCATATTACTGTGACACTATCACAATAAAATAAACATGCAAGATTTTATAAGACGTAGGAACTACTTGAGCTTCCTCAAGTCATTATGAGCGTTATTCTGAACTTTTCATAATATGAACTTTTACATAAATTTTCAAATCAATACATTATGGTAAGAATCATACTGCGTTTACTTCTGACAGTAAGGCACAAAAGTCTGTAAATATCTCATATTTGCGACTACTTTTGCAATGTCTAAGTGGCGCATACTCAGAAAGGTCTGAACAGAATCTGGAAGAGCGGAGTTCGAATCTGACGCATTGATCTTTTGGTCAAATTTTTTTTTTATTAAAATTCCTTACGTATTTACATATAATTTAGTTATCTAACGACTTTTTAATTCTTTAATGTAAATCTTGTACATTTAACCTTGATTTCGTAGTTAACCTACGTTGACAACTCTTTAGTTTTTACGTTGCCACATTTTGATCCAGGAAACAGAATCACAAATGTTACATAGGTCTGTAATTTTCATCGGTAAAACATTGTTTGAGTAGCTCATTTCTTCTAAGGTCGGACCTGAAAACTGATGGTGCAAGGTTCAAATCCCAGGCAAGAATTATTTTTATAAAATTTTTATTTATTGATAAATCAATACGTATTTACTTCTAAGTTTATTTACAATATGCTTTATGCATTCTGCTTGTAATTTTATTACCTAGATTTTTTTCCTATTATTCACTCAGAAAAGTTTAGAATGATGAATATAGTATACGTAATGTATGTAAATATTAAGTACTCTACCATATTTTTTCGTAGATCAAAATATGGAATATTATATTTCTTACCCTGGATGGACACGAGACAAACGAAAGATTTTTCATAAATATGAACATGCTGATAGTATAAAAAATATTTTGAGGCCACAGCGTAACAGTAACAGTAGGTCATACAAAGCTGTCATGCAGTAAACACGGACTCTTCTTTCCACAAATAATGGAACACACACAAACTATCAAACATGAAAGTTATTGAAATAAGTATTCATAATTTCATAGTAATTATAGCCCAGAAAAGCAACCCATCATATGAACTCTAGTATGTTCGGATATAGTATCACTAGGGTTAAGGAGTGCTGCCGGAACACACTGCTTGGTTCTTGGTGACATAAGGTGGTAGCTAGCCGTGCAGGCATTGGCAAAATGCCCTACCACCTTCATATAACGACTGCGATCCTAAGACAACAACCGAGATCAATGGTTTTATGTGCCATTTGATGTACGGAAGCGCTTAGTTGTAATGCCACTAGCGGTAACCCATCCAAGTCATGACGCAGCTGACATTGAATAACTTAGTTGATCTGTAAAGAATGTCTAAGCCAGCCACGCTACGAGCGCTTTGTCACATATATCCCATTTACGAGCTCAAGATTTGTTTGACATAAAAACGGATGGATAGACAGATGACAGATAAGGGCTCCGTTTTGTCCGGTGGTTACGGAGCGCACGTAAAAATCAGCTAAAATAAAAGGTATGCATTGCACTGCCTTTTTTTACTTGGCTTTAGGTAATAAGTATAAATAGTATAAGTATATTTACTTATTTCTACGTACTTGTATATGATATTCTACGTACTTGTATATGATATAATATGAATAAGATAGTATCTTAGTACTACAAATACAGTTATTAATAACAGTTACACCACATAATTAAACAACTTTAAACGTTTTAAATCGCGTATATTTATCAATTATTTGTTGTCATCCCGTGACCACGATCACTGCAAAGTGTTTGAAACGTCGGGACAAAAATAATGATAAATATACGCGATTTGAACCGTTTAAAGTGGTTTATATATATATTTGCATGGTGGTAGGGCAATTTGCGAATACCCGTCTGGCTAGCTACCACCCTCAAGTAGAAAATCTGTCGCCAAACACCTAACAGTGTGTTCCGGCAGCTGTCCTTGAGAGCCAGTAATTCTAGGTTAGTCTGAACAACATCTTCGACCACATCATCACTTACCATCAGGTGAGATAGTGGTCAAAGGCTAACCTATCAGGCATAAAAAAAAAAAATTATATTACTATGTGTAATAATCGCGAAAACCTAAGACAACATTAAGTTATACCACAGTTTTACTATCGATATATAATATTGTGGTAATATGTACGAATCGTAGTACAAATAGTAATATTTACGTACGGGTAAAAATAATATTTAATGGTAAAATTTATAAACAAAATACCTATCTTCCTAATTGGGTAATCTGAATAAAGATATTATTTTGTTAAAAGTTTTGTTGTGCCACTCATATACGCAATAGCATTCACGAGATGTATTAATTATTATTAACAAATTGAAAAATAACTGTATCTTACTACCTTCTCCATGTGATGATTTGTTTATGTAACCTTAATATGACTTGTAGTAATGACACGAGCAAGTCTTACCCTTGGTTGTAAGCGAAACCAAGACAAAATCTTGTTTAAAAACTAAGCTACTTGATAATAATACCTAATACTGCTATCTGTCTTTTGATCAGGGGTAAAAAAGTTCATTCATTATTTTCAGTGCAAATTTTACACTATATACTTGTTTTTGTAATAAATAAACTATCTTTTTTGTAATGGGTTACGCCTTACATCAAAGCAATTAGTTAATCAAAATCGGCAAGTTGAAAATTTGCATACACAAAAACATGCAAGAAAAAGCTGGTATTAATCAAGATTAAACTTGTACTACTGTAGGTATGGTAAATTTATTAACTGTGCCTCACTACATTGACAGCTTAAAAACAATTCATGAACCTACTAATGTGTTGGTATCATATATGCGTGCTAGATGGCGCTTCATTCATTCATTCATATATCATTCGTGTGTGACAAGATAGTTTCTACTAGTTCTACTAGAGAGCGCTCTAAATTTCTAATCAAATAAAATATTGCCATTGACTTGCGAACGTGGCGCCATGGGGTACATGGCGCGAACTAAAAACGCGAGAAGTGGAGACGAAATATAACATCTTTCTCTACAGTTGTCCCTTAAAAAGAGTAGGAGATAGGTACTCAATAATTTGACTTTTTATGTTTGTTACCTCAGTACTTATGACTGGGTGAACCGATTTTGATGTTTTTTTATATATTTGAAAGCTGATGCAACGCCTGCTATGCGGATTACATTACAAATCACAAATAAAAGAGATAGAAAAAAATTAAGTCATGTGCGGGATTCGAGCCCCCATCCCAATACGATGGTTAAATAACGATAGGAAAGATTTGAGCTATGACGTCATGTCATGTTAGCTCAATTGGTTAGAGCATACCCCTGCTCAAGGGGTGGATGGACGCGGGTTCGAATCCCGCACATGACTTAAAAAAAGAAACCTATAGTATATTTGTGATTTTGCAATGTAATCCGCATAGCAGGCGTTATTGCAAATCTAACAATATTAAAAATATATGTTATGTCTATTAAAGTTATGATTTTTTTCTTAGTTTAGTCTTAGTTAGTTATATTTTATATTTCATAATATTTTTACTGTCCACAATTTGAAAACTGTGTTTGATTACTGATGTTGAGTACATAAATTCGTGTGACCGTCGCATATTTGGTTTTAAATTCAAAATAATTACCAAAATATTATTTATAATCCATAGGGTGTAAAGTATATGTATTTGCGATGACTTTAGTGTATGTAACATACAAATACACTGTAATTTGTTAAAGCCGTAAGTAAACGTTTTACTGCAACGGGAAGTGTGACACGATGAGAATACGATAATATTTTTTTATTATCGTATTCTGTGTGTTGTGGCTCACGGGCGTGAACTGGGATCAAGAGATATCTGAAACGATTCGAGAAGATTGGCTAAGGTATCGTGCCGAAGTACCTGCCCTATCTGCAATAAAAGTAGAACGATGGTTACACACTACAACGACCCACACCCAACTAGAACTGCATGGATTCTCTGACCCGAGTACAATAGCGTATGCAGGAGTGGTATATGCTAGAGTGGTAGATCTTGAAGGCGATATCCACGTTCATCTGAAATCCACTAAGACGAAAGTAGCACCAGTAAAGACAATATCCGTACCTCGTCTGGAACTCTGTGGTGCTGTACTACTTACTCGGTTGCTAAAAGAAGTCGCTGAACATCTAGACGCACGTAAGGAGAATACTTACGCATATACCGATTCTCAAGTGGTTCTGGCGTGGCTTCAAGGGCATCCCAGTAAGTGGAAAACATTTATAGCTAACCTGACACCTGAAACAATATCTCACTTACCTGGTCATCACTGGAGTCACGTCCCGTCGAAAGAAAATCCCGCTGATGTGGCATCGAGGGGTGCCCTGGGTTCGATGTTGAGACACGAAGAATTTTAGTGGATAGGTCCGATATGGTTGCTGGAAGGTGAAAAAAGACATAAGGTCCCTACTAACATACCTCAAAATCTGCAGCTTGAAGAATGGATCGTACACTTCGTAGAAACTGAAAGAAAAGATGGAAAAGAATTTACATGTTATTTATTTGAGAGATATTCAACACTGGAAAAATTATTAAGAGTAATTGCTTGGTGCAAAAGGTTCCAGAAACATAAATAAAAAAGTTTTCCTAATTACCTTACTTTGTTTGTTTTTTTTTTTTTTTTTTTTATGTTATTGTGACGGAACAAGCCCGAGGCCCACCTGAAGTTAAGTGGACTAGCCTCTGCCTATAACAGTCGCATTTCGTCAGCGACGAATTGCACTGTGCCCGTCACACTGAGACGTCCAGTTCTTAGGTCTCATTAGCTTGTAATTTTTCTGGCTCTCAAGTACAGCTGCCGGAACACACCGTTAGGTGCTTGGCGACAGATTTTCTACTTGAGGGTGGTCGCTAGCCAGGCGCGCATTCACAAAAAGCCCTTCGACCATGCGGTGAAGCTCAAGCTCTGGGCGGGATTCGAACCATGGACCTGCTGCACGGCAGTCCATAGCCAATGCCACTGAGCCATCACTGCTTCTTTAATGTTGATGAAAATACAAGCGGTCTGACGGTTACCATTCTTCTTTGCCAAAGAGAAGAATTTTCAGAAGACGTAGATTGCTTAAGGGAAAAGAGAGCCCTTAAAAACGGCAGGCCTTTGATTTGTATACTTTTTACCAGGACAGGTAATTAATGTTAATGTTTTGTATTTTACTGTTTCCTTATTTATTGCGTTCCATTATTTGAGTTGTATTCGTACTTTGAATGGAACGTAAGTTTCTCAAACATTGTATGAAGGACATTATTATCTTCTATAATGATCCTTGATGGGTGGAATGTCTAAGTCGTAAATGTATGCGTTATAACTCTAAGTAAATATAGTACCTCACGTTTAACCTAGATGGCGTAGTTAATATTGCAAGTTAGGCTGACACACGCAAACGTTTATCGCACGGTAACATGTCAGGTCCGAGTGCATCGTTGTTTCTATGAGTTGAGTTGGTAAGCGAAATAAACCAAAAGTTTAATTTCAGTGAATTTTAGTGACTTGTGTGGACCAGGCCTCCGATCTCAACACGTGCAGACTGTTTGTTTACTGCAGAACTGGTTGAAAAGCCGGCGCCATGACAAATAACATATAATAATACTACGTATAGAATGGACACTCCTCTCCCCCTACCAATCGTGCCTTCCTCACCCCGCCACCGATTCTGAGCTTGACTTGACTCGGGACGCCACACGCGAACGACGACGTGACGAAGTAGGTTACCAAGGTTACGAGCTTATTTTATTTTATAAAACGGAGTAAGTCATTCTTGGTAACCTACACTATACCTACCTACCTATTGGTGGTTCTTCAGTTATCTTAGTATTATTTTCAAACTCTATTCAAATAAGAATAATTTTAGAAGATTTTCGTTTGCATAAATAGAACGATAAGAACATACATTATTATTGTTATTATTATAACTATCATTACTTGTATAAAATGTAAACGTGGAATGATACGTTTTGTATAGTCTAGGTTTATATTATTTTATAAGCTATGGAGTGAAATGTGAAGTAATGTGTTGGACTTTCCTACGTCCTGCGTGATATTGAGTTCGATTGTTGTGCTTGTAAATGTTTCTGCAGGTAGGTACGCATAACTTACGTAATCGAATATGTTATAATAACAATATCAAAAGATTGTTAGACCTACCAAACCTAAGTACAACAATTATTCATACGGTGACAACCTTAGGCTTCACGCACACAATTACGCGTGTACAAAAACAACATTTGTGTAGCGTCTGTGTAGTAGTTATAACGCGGCTCTTGTGTAGGGAATGAGTCGAGTCTCCAGGGTGTGGCCTTGGTGCGGGCGCACCCGATGTATGGTATCTTCATCTGTATCAGACAATTTAAAACTCACGAGGGCACCGAGGTCATGCAACATTGGCAGTAAATTTTCTCCTTTACGGGAGGTTTGAAGCGCTCGTAGCGAAGTTTACTTAGCTGTTCTCAACCGATCAGCAAAGTTAAGCAACGTCGCGCGCGGTCATGAGTTGGATGGGTGACCGCTAGTGACATTACTACTGAGCGTTTCCGTGCTTCGGAGGGCACGTTAAGCCGTCGGTCCCGGTTGTTGTCTTAGGCCATCCTAAGTTATAGCATGGTGGTAGGGCATTTTGCGAATGCCCGCCTGGCTAGCTACCACCCTCAAGTAGAAAATCTGTCGCCAAGCACCTAACGGTGTGTTCCAGCAGCTGTCCTTGAGAGCCAGTAATTCTAGGTTAGCCTGAACAACATCTTCGACCACATCATCACTTACCATCAGGTGAGATAGTGGTCAAAGGCAAACCTATAAGGCATAAAAACAAAAAAAAAAAGGGTAGGCCCTATATTTCAATATTATTTTGTCGCGCGAGAATTGATCCTGTAAATTATACTCGTCTCGTAGGTCGGCTATAGTTTCTTCCGCCTTACGTAAATATTTCTGAATAACTGGAAAGCTGGAAAGCCTGTCTTCTGCAATTTATAGTCGAATATTGAATGGATTAACGAAACCTACCCTCCATACATTCCGATTTATTGTTTATACCCGTAATATGTTGCATCGAGTTACATATGTATTTCTATTTTTATATTTATTTATCTAGTATTTATTTTATTAATCCACAGCTCTTAAAATTAACGTATATCAATATATATTTATATATTTCTCAATAGAAATACTTAAACTTATAGCCAAAAACGGACTAACATTTTATAAGTATACAAAATTACATTCGACGTATTAATATATAATATATAAACTAATATATATAAAACTTAATATATAAACAGTACTTAAAATTAAGTTTTCATTATACGACAATTATTAGGGGGTTTTAAGAGTACATTTGTATGATGTTCTGTATGAGAATCTGAGTGATTGTGTGTAAGTGTAAAGTTACATGGTCCATGAAGTAATACTACTTACTTGGTTTTACTACGAGGTATAATGTCAAATTTATTTTAGTATAAAAGGTGTGAAACTTGATGTTTGTGGTGTGAAAATGCATGAGTGTGTATCAATAATTATGTAATTTGTTATTACTAATTATCTATTGGCTTTTGTTCTCCAAAACGTGTAAGATTAATTTTCTAAACGCTTGTTTGCTAGAGCAGAAAATATCTATGGTATCAAACATTTTATTATAAGTTCCAAATAGGCGGCTTGCAACTGCATTATTTGTGTAATTAGTTCGAGTCAGGGGCGTTGAAAATAAATTGGTATGTCGAGTACGGATTCTTGGGACGCAAAATCTTAAAATAAGGTTACTCAGATCCATGCTATCAATTTAACTATTACAGATATTATACAGAAACATCATATCTAAGAGAATACACCTGTCTTTTAAAGGTAATATGTGATGAATAGTACAAGAATCAGAATAGTTATTAAGATAAGTGAATGTTCTGTAGTTTAAATGTTTTAAAGATTTATTTGTATATTCTCTATTTCGCGAATGTATGACATATATAACTACAATACTCAAGTACAGAGCGGACGTATGAGCGTTTTAATACAAGCTGTGTCAGAAAAAGACTGACTAACTCTCAATACAAAACCTAAGGCTTTATAGGCTTTGCTAACCATACTCATAATATGCTCAAAGTAGTCAAAATCTGAATTTAGAATTATTCCTAGGTCTTTAACGGATTCCGTTTTACTTATAGTGTTATCATTAATTTTATATAAATATTTAATAGGATTTAATTTGCGTGTAAAACTTATATGTAAACATTTACTTACATTAATATCTATACTATTATCTTTGTAGTATACGTTTAATGCATCTAAATCTTTTTGGAGTTTAAAACAATCATTCAAGTCGTTTACTTTGAAATAAATTTTAGTATCATCTGCATACATTAGGAACTTAGAGTGTTGAAAGCACTTTTTTATATCATATAGATATGCTGCATACAGGAGAGGTCCTAATATCGGTCCTTGGGGCACCCCTGATGTGACGTCAGTATAGTCAGATCTATAGCCACCAACAACATCCGCCTGGCTACGATTTCTCAGGTAAGAAGTAACCCACCGAAGTAGATTCCCGTGTATTCCGAGCTCATGTAGTTTACGCAATAGGATCAAGTGAACCACACGGTCGAATGCTTTTTCGAAGTCCGTGTAGACCACATCGATCTGCCCTCCACACTCCATGTCACAGAGAACATCGTTAGAAAATATGGCTAGGTTAGTGCATGTAGACCTGCCCTTCATGAAACCATGTTGTTCAATAGGTATGGCTTTGGAAATGGTAGGATACATAAAGTGGTGAACGATTTTTTCCATTACTTTACTTACATTTAGTATAGAAATAGGCCTGTAATTTTCAATGGACGTCTTTTAAGGCCCTTTTTATGAATAGGTACAATATGCGCTGTCTTCCACACTTTGGGAAAGTAGCCTTCTTTTATACATCTATTGAAAATAACAGTAAGAGGCAATGATAGCGTTTCAGCACACCTTGTATATAATAAGGGTGGAATACAATCACTTCTAGGTCCTTTTGATGTATCTAAGCGTTTTAAGAGTTTGAATATAAACTCTCTCGATACACAAATATCGTGGATACTATCATTATTATTATTCATTGATGCATGGGCATCATTCCGAGAAGAAATATGGGACTGCGAACTAAAGTTACTAACAAAAAAATTATTAAAAGCTTGCCAAATTTCCTGGCCTGTGGATCTTGGTAGTGTCCACTCATGAACTTAACGAAAACATCCATATTAGTCAGCTGCTCTTTCATGTCTCGCAGCTCCTCTTTCATGACATTACGAAGAGAAGAGCATAACTTTTCACTAGATGCTGGTGACACTTCGTGTACCTGTTGTGGTGGTTTCCTTTGAGTGATATTATCGTCAATGCGGTTATCCAGTTGCTCATCTTCATTCTGGCGCAGCGGGGTGTTGGTGTTGTCCAACGGGCGAAGCTGCTTGCAGCAGGTCCAGCCTTCCATTTTCATTTTCCACAAGAACTACGAGCACATGTTATTTTGTCTGCCGATTTAACGGGTGTCATACATGCACTGCAATTGCTCATAGTTAAAATTATAACACGTTTAAAATGTACACCGAAAAATACTAAAGGAAATTGTAGGTAGTTTCACGTTGGGTTGGCAGGTACTTGTAAGTACAAAAAGTTGTGCCGAACACAAACAGGATAGATAGCTCACAGCACTCCCGATTTTATTACGTTTTTATATGTAGGTATTAAATATAATCTCTTCGAAACACGAAAAACACAGTTTTACCGTATATTGCGTTATCGTATGTTTTTGTCTTAAATTAACTCACGCGAATTTGTAGTTAAGCCGGTGGTCGGCGGTAGAATTATATATCTCAACTCTACTTTCATAGCATTAAAATCATCTTGAAAGCTTTTAATTTCATTTACCACATCATATAAAGACGGCTGACTTGCAGTCTGAGATTATGGCATGAAGCCTGGCTGGTTACGGCAACTAATACAGCGCCAGTTAGACTTCTTCTCAGGCCCCATTTTACGATAGCTTACCTCAGAAATTACGGAACATTCATAATGATAATGCCCAGCACACTTGGTACACATCATAGAGTCCGTGACGGCACTTTCACACAAACTTACTGCAAATATTTTTTTACTTAAATAAATATATTATTAATCAAGGTTTTATATTGATAACAATGATGGTTTAATTACAAACGATTCTTCTCACGTCGCTTCGTATGTCGCAAAGCAACGAGGTTTGACTCACTATGTCCGTCACCTATAAATGGAACTACGCCACTGACTTTTTGTTTTATTCACTCACTGTATATACGACAATTGAATAGCTGGTGGCTTTCCAAATATTAAATTAACTAATTAAATTTATAAAATATGTTTTATTAAATGATCGCACGGCGCTGAATCTTGTCGATACAGATAATAACAAAAATCGTGGCAATGAGTACCACTACGAGTGCAGCTATAAGCCAAACGGCCAGCTCGGGCGCCGCGGACCCGCATCGCTTCGTAGATGCAGCATGCAGCGGCGAGCCGTCAGCGCAGGTCGCGACGCGTACATCAGAGGCGGCATCGCCGGCGGCGTGCAGCGCCCGCAGCAGCGGCGCGGCGCTGCAGTCGCAGGCGAGCGGGTTGCCGCCAAGCAGCAAGCGGCCCGTGCGCACCGCGCGGACCGACGTCTCTTCATCCACACGCTCCACGGAGTTGTTGCGCAAGTCCAGCACCTGTACAAAGACACTCGAGTCAACATGCGCTCCCGAACAAAGTCACATCACATAGCCTAGAGAGAGAGAGAAGGGGTAGTCTCGATCGTGCGCTCGTAGAGTCAACACCTCCTGAGGATGCTTCGTTTAGAAGCGATACGCGTCGAATACTCTTCCGGTTTGGCTGCGTGGCGTTTGTGACGTCACGTCGGCTTAATAGGAAATTAGGCGGAATTGTCACTAGATATATATCATTTTTATAAAGATTTTGTAAGTGTTTTATTAAATATATAATTAAATGTTTTCTTAAAATACTTTAAAAATATTTATTATTATTAAAAATGGATTTCCGCAAAGTAACGCCTGAATCTATTCATTATCTTCAATCTATTCATTAGAGCGAAGGGGGCCTCACCCTGAAGTGCGGTGGCAGATCTTGCAGATGGATATGCGAGATGTTGTTGTCGGGCAGCAGCAGGTCGTAGATGACGTGATCGCTAGGTGGCAGGTGTGGGATGGAGGTGAGCGCGGCAGAGTGGCAGTGCACGAGCAGCAGGCGGCGGCGCTGCGGCGCTGCGGCGCGGACAGCGTGCAGCGCGCCGGCAGCCACGGCGCCGCGACGGGGCAGTGCAGGGCGTCGGGCGGCAGCGACGCGGCGCCCAGCGCGAGCCCCGAGGCGCAGCGCAGCCCCGCGACCCGCGCGCTCGCTGAGCTCGATGTGAGCGCGTGCTCCGGTGGGGTCGGGAAGAGCGCGCGTCGGGCCCAGTACATGCGGCAGTCGCAGTGGAGCCTCGGCTCCCCGTCCAGCTCCAGGCGGGCGCCGCTGCGTGCCGCCACTAGCGATGCCTTGTACTCCTCCTCCGAGTAACGCACGAGGACGACGGGTGAGAAGTTCAGTTTCACCACCGCCTCGTCTATTATGGAGTCGTTTCGGATGTACTGCAGGTCAGAGGACTGTAACAGGAAATCGATTGAACTTGAACTCGGTGGAAAGTTACCGCTTAACAACACCCGTGAAAGATTGTTATCGTTTATGTCAAGTCTCGTCCAGTCCATATTTCATTCGCTTATAAATGTATCTACTTAATATAATTTGAAGAAACACTCGTATCCACGCTATTTCCATGAAGTTAAAATAATTAAATAGATGTTCGAAAATGGAGGTATACATTTTCGAACATCTATATCATACTATATCATACACAGTTTTTGCGAAATTCTTATTTGATGATATTTGGTACACATTATTTTCTTTATTAAAAGGTAAACAGGCGTTTTCATATATTAATTGTTACACTTAGAGATACGAATTCCTTCTCATTCCATAGATTCACCGTGCGAGTGCCGGGTCCATAGCGTTGCAGAGGAAGAGGCCCTAGACTTGTACATATATGAACCTTTATAATATTATTGTCTACAGCATCGCTTTGGTATAAACTGTAATGGTGTATGTAATGTTTAAATAAATAAATAAAAAAAATAATAGTCAAAGTGCCTGGTGATTTGCAAACCAGGGTGTAGAGTTCGCAATGATGTCGCTACCCTTCTATATTTGCTACGAATAAATATGAATTATTCGTAGTATATTTGTAAATAATATGATACAAGCACTTCCGCGTGCTAAGCGAAAATCACATTTACAAATGATTAGAAAGTGCTGTAAATGTGATATTAGCTTAGCATGTATAGCATGTTCAGGTTCAGATTCTGTAACCAAATGTTCTCCTCCAGCCTATCTGTTGTAAAAAATAAACTCACCGACAGCTTGGAAATGTTTGTCATGCTCAAATCCAGTGTGTTGAGAAGCGTCATGTTCTCTCGCCAGTCACGACAGATGCGGGTGATATTTGTTTCATAAAAAGATAAGTAGGTGAGTTTCTTCAACCGGAACAATGGTGAATAACCTGAATGAATACAATGTAATATATTGTTTATCATTCTTTTCGAAACTTCTACTAAACTCTTTTAACATTTTACTAATCCAATTTCAATGTGGAGGTAATACATTAACACGAAAACGACCACATGTTTCTATGTCAATCTGGTCACAGACAATTTTCTCACAAACATTTGGACGGAAAATGTATAAATTTATAGTGAATTTAAATTAGACATATTCAATCCAACAGAGGCTGGAGGCGTTAGTAAACGATTTTTTAAAATTATTGTTGTTTGACAAAATATGAAATAAATAAATTATTGTGTTAAACGTCACACTAGTCAGGAACTAATGTCGGTAAAAATGTGATATCGATTACGATATATTATGTTTTTAAATCATACAGGTATATAGCTCTTGGTATAAGCACAAACATTTTATTGGGCACTAAAAGTATCGGGAATGGAACATTTCCACTGTTCCTGTCATATTAAAATCTTTTTAATTGAAAACTCCTTGGTTTTAAAAATCGAATACCAATTATTTATTTAAAAAAAGATTCTCGGTCTTGTCACAAGGTTTTGTCAAACTTGTTTAGTCGTTGAGAAAATGGAATTGAGTCGAGAAAATTCAAGAGCAATGATTTATTATGACTTTCGAAGTGGTTTAACACAAAAACAGTGTGTTGACCGGATGATATGTGCATTATTTTTTTTTTATTTTTTTATGCCTGATAGGTTAGCCTTTGACCACTATGTCACCTGATGGTAAGTGATGATGTGGTCGAAGATGTTGTTCAGGCTAACCTAGAAGTACTGGCTCTCAAGGACAGCTGCCGGAACACACCGTTAGGTGCTTGGCGACAGATTTTCTACTTGAGGGTGGTAGCTAGCCAGGCGGGCATTCGCAAAATGCCCTACCACCATGCTATATCGACTGCCATCCTAAGACGACAACCGGGACCGACGGCTTAACGTGCCCTCCGAAGCACGGAAACGCTCAATAGTAATGTCACTAGCGGTCACCCATCCAAATCATGACCGCGCGCGACGTTGCTTAACTTTGCTGATCTGTTGAGAACAGCTAAGTAAACTTCGCTACGAGCGCTGCATTTGGTGATGAAGCCCCATCCAAAACCACAATTTATCGCTGGTTTGCTGAATTTCAACGTGGACGTGTCAAGCTCAGTGATGATCCCTGTCAAGGTCGTCCAAAAACTGCAGTCACCCAAGAAAACGTTGATGCTGTGCGTAAGCTGATTGAGGAAGATCGACATGTGACCGCGAAATTCAGGCAACTTTAGACATTGGCATGAGTCAAATACAAATAATCTTGCATGAACAATTAGGTGTAAAAAAGTTGTTTTCCCGATGGATACCGCATTCGCTCTAAAAGCGGCTCGCGTTATTTGGTGCGTCAGAACTCTCGAAACATTCCACGCAGGATCCTCAAATGCTGTATACAACATCGTATCAGGTGACGAATCCTGGATATACGCGTACGAACCCGAAACAAAAACCAGTCACGAGTTTGGGTGTTCAAAAAGGAGTTAGAGCCAACAAAAATTGTTCGTTCACGTAGTGTTGCAAAAAAAATGGTGGCCACTTATTTTCAAATTTCGCGGAGAACACTTCGAAAAGCAATAAATACATTTTTAAATAGTAATGTTGTGTCACTTCCTTGATTTCCGAAAGTTTCAGTGCCACCCTCGTATTTAAAGTTCCGACATTGAATATTCACTAACACGCTACGGGCATATATATATATATATTCGGTGTTAGGTCACCTGTGTTAGGTGACACAGGTAACTAATTATGCCCGTAGTAGATTTTCTTCTTGAAGGGAGGTAGATGTATAGCCAGGAGAGAATTCTCAAAATACCTTTTACCATTGAATTAAGGGAATAAAGAGGATCACACAGGGATCTAAGTTACCTAACTCGTATGGTACCTACTAGATGAGTAGTTGCAGAGGTCAGTGAGGCGCCGGTTGAAGCTGAAGTCGAGCTGCTCAAGGGAGTGCAGGCCTTCCAGCTCGTTCACTGCCTCAGCTACGAGATGGTTGTCCAACAACCATAGCGTCCGCAGCACTCGTTGACTCGCGAAAAATCCACTGTACAAACAAATCGCGTATCACGCAACAGTAAGTACATTCTGTGCCATGCTGGCAAACATAAGGCTTCAAGTTTACCGAACAAGTACATTATGATATCAGTGCGGTAAGTTGACCAAATCGTAGCCTCTACTTTAAAGCCTCTGCTTTTTTAATCATTCGCTAGTTTCTGGCGTCTTTCCCAGCAAATGGAAAATTGCTAATATTGTTCCGGTTCCCAAAAGTGGGAAAGCTAACTGCATAGCAAATTATAGACCAATTTCACTTCTACCTTTACTGGGAAAGGTATTTGAGTCCCTCGTTTGCCCTAGCCTTACAAATCATTTAAAAAATTTGCTAATTCCTGAGCAGCATGGTTTTCGATGTAAAAAATCAATTATTTCTAACCTTATGTGCTATGTCTCTGATCTTACTGAAGCTGTAGATAGTGGTCTTCAGATCGACACTATATATACAGATATGAGCAAAGCTTTCGATAGAGTGGATCATTCACTCTTAATTCACAAACTTTATATATTGGGAGTTCATGGTACTTTATTGGAATGGTTTTCATCATATCTTTCTAGTCGGGTTCAGAAAGTTGTAACATGTGGGTATGAGTCTAAGACTTATATCGCTAGTAGTGGCGTTCCACAAGGATCGCACCTGGGCCCTGTTCTGTTCTTATCGTTTATTAATGACATTGCACTCGAAATTAAACATTCAAAATTTTCACTCTTTGCTGATGATTTAAAATTATTCAAGATCGTAAACAATTCAGCTGATGCCCAACTACTTCAATCGAACTTAGATAGAATCGTTGGCTGGTCTATAACTAATAAACTACCTTTTAATGTTGATAAATGCAAACATATAAAATTTACCAAAAAGATAAATTGTATTCAATCTTCCTACACTATGAATTTTAAAAAACTCGATGAGGTACAGTCTATTAAGGATCTTGGTATTACTTTAGATAACAAACTTTCATATACCCTTCATATAGACACTGTTGTTACTAGATCATCTAAAATGTTAGGATTTGTTTGGCGCAATTGTAAGAACTTTAAAAATATTTTAGCGTTTAAATTGGTATATGTTGCATTAGTCCGGAGTATCTTGGAATATGGTTCTAACATTTGGAATCCGTCTTATCAATGTCACATTGATATGTGCCTACCTATAGATATTGGATATTAGTGCAATCATGTAGAGCAGCAATAAACGGACGTGTCTTGTAAATATTATTTTATTTAATCGCTCCACCATATATGGACAAGCCCATATACAGACAGTAAGCGTATAGCACGCACAGTGGTGACCCGACTCTACATCGGACACATATTAAATCATCTTATTGCGCTCCAGACAACGGAGGCTTTTAAGATGTTCTCGCAACAGCAAGCCCAGCACTCATCACGCGACAAAGTTATGGAAACCGCTCGTCCCCTACAGCTATCGGAAGTTCAGGCCACCCCGAGTACCAGCAGCGACACATCATTTATTTTGGCTGAAATTGCAAAACTTAGTTTTAAAATCCAAGAAATGGGAAAAGAGAGAAATTATAACAGAAATAACTATCGCTACAGGAACCGATCGCGCTCTGCATCTCGCGGTCGTAACATGATCCGGCGCACGCCGAACAGCCCGGACTGGCTTTGTTCTTATCACTTTAGATACCGGCAAAGAGCAAGAAAATGTATAGAGCCGTGTGCGTGGAAAAAACCTGAATATAAGGAAAACTAACTGAAGTGCTATTGCAGGCGGAGATATGCACTATTACTCCTGTTCCCCGACTTTGTGTTACTGACAATAATAGTGGATTAAGTTTTTTGGTTGATTCCGGTGCCAATATTTCGATACTTCCAGTGCCAAAACATAGACTATATAGTGATAAGTGTGATGAATATAAACTCTACGCAGCAAACGGTACCGAAATAAAGACTTATGGTGTAAAAACTTTAACCTTAGACTTTAAATTACGTCGGCCTTTTCGATGGTCGTTTGTGTTGGCTGCAGTCAAGCAACCTATCCTCGGTGCTGACTTCTTAAGCCATTATAAGTTGCTTGTGGACGTTAGTAAAAAAAGACTTATCGATTCGCTTACCAGTTTACAAACAATCGCATCTGTTTCTGTGCAAGAACAACCGTCAGTGAGGACAATAGACTGCAAAAATGCATACAGTGACATTCTATTAGAGTTTCCAAATGTAACGAAACCGATGTGTTTTAAGGACACTCCATCACATTCTGTAGTCCATCACATAGAGACTACGGGCTCAGCTGTTTACGCGCGCCCTAGACCTCTACCACCGGACAAGTACAACAAAGTGAAGGCGGAATTTCAACGCATGCAAGAGATGGGCATATGTAGGCCATCCAAAAGCCAATGGTCAAGCCCTCTTCATGTAGTTACTAAGAAGAATGGAGAGCTCAGACCGTGCGGTGACTATCGGCAACTCAATGCGATTACAAAGCCTGATAGATACCCGATACCACGCATACAAGATTGTACGTACTTATTACGCGGAAAAAGTATTTTCACACGAATCGACATGCAGCGTGCCTACCATAATATAGCAATTTTTGAACCGGATATACCCAAATCTGCAATTTGTACCCCTTTCGGTCTCTTTGAATTCCAAAAACTTTGTTTTGGAATAAAAAATGCGGCGCAGACATTCCAAAGATTCCTTAATAACGAAGTTCTACGAGACCTAGACTATATCTTTATTTATATTGATGACGTAATAATTGCCTCGGAATCTGAAACTATGCATAAGCAACATGTACGAGAAGTACTTAGCCGACTCGACAAATATGGTATTACTATTAATATGGCGAAGTGCGATTTCGGAAAGACAGAACTGAACTTTCTAGGGTTTCGTGTGTCAAGAGAAGGAATAAGACCGCTAGACGAGCAGATTAAGGTCATATCGGAATTTCCAAGGCCGAAAACCGTCGACGAGCTACGTCGATTTCTCGGCATGGTAAATTTCTACCGACGGCATCTACCAAAAGCAGCCGAAAATCACGCAAAGTTAAACGTATATCTACATAACGCTAAGAAAAAAGATAAGAGCTTAATACCATGGACCGATGAAGCTATACAGGCGTTTGAACAATGTAAGGAAAGCATACAAAGCGCTATTACATTGTCTTATCCAGCATCAGAAGCAGAGATTGCACTCATGACGGACTGTTCAAACACATGTGCAGGTGCCGTACTGCAACAGAAAGAAGGTGACACTTGGAGGCCATTGGGTTTTTTTTCCAATAAACTAAGTGAGGCTCAACAGCGATACAGTACTTACGACAGAGAATTACTCGCTATATATATGGCTATCAAACACTTTCGACCTCTGATAGAAGGCAGGTCATTTACTGTATATACCGATCATAAGCCTATAGTTTATTCTTTAGAGAGAAATACAGTGAGCAAAAATGATACGCCTAGGCGAATACGTCATCTTGACTTTATAATGCAGTTTTGTACGTCCATAAAGTACATAAGTGGACCTGAAAATGCGGTTGCAGACACATTATCAAGAATAGCTACCATAGAAACTCCATCACCTATCAATTACGAAAATTTGGCCAAGGCACAAAACGAAGATACAGAATTAAAACACCTTATGCAATCTAACACATTAAAGTTTCAAAAGATAAACATTCCATATAGCAACAAGCCGATTTACTGTGAAGTATCATTGAATAAGGCGCGACCTTATTTGCCTAAGGAATTTCGTGTATCAGCTTTCAACGCGGTTCATGAGATCAGCCATCCAGGTACGCGAACAACACTAAGAATGATGCAAGATCGCTATTTTTGGTATGGAATGAATAAAGACGTTACTAACTGGACAAAGTCATGTATGAATTGTCAAAAATCAAAGATACATAGACATACTATATCACCACATGGCCAATTCGTGCAAAGTGACCGATTCGAATTCCTGAATATGGATATAGTCGGTCCCTTGAGCTACTGTGATGGTTACCGTTATATAGTAACGATGATAGATAGAAAAACAGGATGGCCTGAAGCCTATCCTGTGAAGGACATCACTGCCGAAACTGTAGCCGACATAGTTTACACAGGGTGGATATCAAGATTTGGTTGTCCTTTACAGATAACCACAGACCAAGGACGTCAATTTGAGTCCAATTTGTTCGAGCAATTGTCAAAAAGAATGGGTATTAGAAAATTACGAACGTGCGCTTACCATCCACAAGCGAATGGCAAAATAGAAAATTGGCACAGGTACATGAAAAGTTCTCTTATGTGCAGAGGGAATACAACACACTGGGTATCAGAGTTACCATCTGTTTTATTGGGACTACGGGCATGTTTGAGGGATGACACACAGATAAGTGCAGCGGAGATGGTTTACGGAGAAGCATTAAGATTACCAGGAGATTTTTTTGAGCCGCTAAAGCATGAAAGCTCCGATAGTGAAATGTTTGTCAGTAAGCTGCGAAAGACCATCGCCGATTTAGCGTCCGTACCAAAAAAGGAGACGCATCAAGAAAAAATTTTTGTTCATCCCGACTTAAAAGACTGCACCCATGTTTTTGTACGGTGCGATAAGGTTACTAAACCGCTGACACAACCATACATGGGCCCTTTCACAGTTATCGAACGCACAGAAAAATATTTCAAAATATTGCAAGGTAACACGGAGAAAGTAGTTAGCATAGATCGATTAAAACCAGCCTTTGGACTCAAAACTGAGCAATGCAGCGACATCCCAAATAAGGCATTCCCAAACATAAACAATGCGCCAAAAACATCAAGATCTGGCCGAACACTCAAACCTGTTGTTCGTTTTGTAAACACGTAATCGTTAGCACAGTAAAACATATTAATAATCATGGGAAAACCTCAAAGCAAAATTACTGAAGAGCAAATAATAATTGCACAAAATGGTGCGGGTAATAGCGCCTCAGCCTCGGCAGAGAATAAGGATTCATTCGTTATGCGACATGAAATGTATCTACTTTTCGTAGTATTTTGTATCTTACTGGCTATTTTTTACATTATGTGGAATAAATGTAAAGCCAACTACGGGCGCTACATGAGAAGTGAGCTGCAGCAGGATCTGCCAACGGTGGTGATGCGTGGTGGTGAGCCCGGTTTAAACAACCCCTCCCTGCCCGCTCAACAATTAATAACGTAAACTTAGTGTTATGGTGTGTACTAACTACGACAATACTGTGACTGATAAAGCTATTAAGTGCAACATGGGTGTAACCGTATACCTACCTAATGTATTGACAATAATAATCTCAGGTGTTCTGTATCGTAGACGATAAGATATATTAACAAATGAGTTTAGCTAAGTTACGTGTATGTTATTTTTAGTTTTGTAATCTTTGTTTCAATTATGTATCAATATTATATACAGTATATGTAGTAATGTTCAAAAAATAAAAATAAAGGGGGATGTACTGTGCCTACCTATAGATATTGGATATTAGTGCAATCATGTAGAGCAGCAATAAACGGACGTGTCTTGTAAATATTATTTTATTTAATCGCTCCACCATATATGGACAAGCCCATATACAGACAGTAAGCGTATAGCACGCACAGACTGGAAAACGTCCAGAAACGATTTTTATTCTTTCTTACAATCCACCAAAAAATTAAAAACCAACTTAAATCCTACACTCAAAGGTTGTCTCATTTTAAAATGCACACCCTTGAAAGTCGTCGTTGGATCATAGACCAGATGTTGTTGTACAAAATATTATCAGGCTTAGATTGTCCTGAACTTTTATCCAAAATACATTTTTCTATTCCTCGTCCTGGTTCGAGAATTATAAACTTCAACCCTTTTCCAACAAACTTTATAATACAAATGTAGGCAGACACAGTGCCCTCGCTAGAATTTGTAGGGAACACAATGTTTTATTTAAAGCTGAGCAAATTGACATTCTGAACTGCTCACTGCTCAGTTACAAAAATTTTATGTATAAGTATAAAAAATAATAAGGATAGGAAACTTTATGTATAAAGTCTATTGCATGCTTATTTCGTCTTATCTATCATTAATCCCTGGGCCTTAGCTTCACCACATGGTAGAAGGGCATTTTGCGAATGCCCGCCTGGCTAGCGACCACCTTCAAGTAGAAGGTTTCTGCGATATTGTTATATTCGCAGATGATACCTCTCTGATTTTTAAAGTAGATAGGAAAGACAGTGAACTGACGCATGTAAATAATGTATTATCTAAGATTTGTAAATGGTTCGCCGCTAATAATCTTCTCCTAAATTCAAAAAGACGAAATGTTTAAAGTTTTCTTTACCAAATGTTCCTTATGTTGAACCAAACATAAAGCTTGGCCCAGATAAACTCACTATTGACAAAGCGACATTCTTCCTGGGAATCAAAATGCATTCCACTTTACAATGGGATCCACATATACATGATCTCTCCGGAAGACTTAGTTCTGCTGCATATGCAGTTCTTAGGATAAGACAGTTAACAGACGTAGCTACTGCTCGCCTAGTTTATTTCGCGTACTTTCACAGTATTATATCGTATGGTGTATTGCTGTGGGGAACTGCTGCTGAGATAGAGACAATCTTTATCATACAAAAGCGTGCAATTCGAGCCATATATAAAATGGGTCCTAGGGAATCTGTGAGGGATCTTTTTAAAGTAATTGATATTTTAACTTTACCAAGTCTGTATATATTTGAAAATATTATATATGTTCGTAAAAAATTGAGTAAATTGAAATTAAACAGTGGCAATCACGATTACAATACTAGGAATAAAGATAAAATAGCGGTGCCAGGTTTTATATTAGCAAAGAAGAATAAAAGGTCCTTATTATAGTTATTGTGTACTTAGGCCAAAGTTTGGGTATTGACAGGAAACAGTTAATAGCAAGTATAACTTCATTGTTAAATCTTGATGCGTATCAAATCATGTTATGTGCATTTCCCTATTCAGATGCACTGACTCAAAGCCAGAATGAGCATATTCACTCATTAAATACAATTTTATATAATATGACATGTCGTCATGGAGACAAACTTTTATTTTTTGACTGTAATAAATTTATTACTCACTTTATGTTGACTCAGGATAGGATGTACCTACCTAAGAAATATAAAAATTTAATTGCTACTTTGGTAGCTTATAATATTGAGTCGGTTATAGGAAATATAACTAAGTCTAGTTTTGACGCTACAGATTTTAGTACATGTACTTATGTTCAGTCAAACAGTTTAAACTTTTAAGAGAGACAACAGGGAAGTGTTCTGATATAGCATTATACTACCAAAATATAAATCGCTTCCCTGGCAAAATACTTGAAATTGAAATATTCTTAGATAAATATCCATTTGACATATTATGTTTCACTGAAACTTGGCTTAGAGCAGATAAAATGTTATTTAATGTTAAGAATTTTAGTGTGGGTAGTGCGTTTAACAGATCATCTGCAGAAGGAGGAGGGTGTATTATACTTGTAAAAAATAATTTAAAATTTAAAGAACGCCGTGACCTGGTCAGATGTTCTGTCGAACGTGTCTGTGAGGTTGCTTGTGTGGAGGTGGACAGGCATCTCGTGTTGTGCGTATATCGACCACCAACAGATGAAGGTCGTGCTCAAAATTTTACAGAATTTTTATCCACTTTGGAAAATATACTACAGAAAATTTCAAAATGCAAAAAACCCATATTTGTATGTGGTGATTTTAATATAGATATTTTATTGAATACTAAAAATAAGACTGATCTTATTTCATTGTTTAAGTCATTTAATTTGAAATTTCTATTCTGTGAGCCCACTAGGATATCAGACACTTCAGCTACCTGTATAGACAATATATACTCAAACTGTAAGACTAAAGAAAAGTCAATAATGAAGGGTGTTAGATCTGATCATGAGGGCCTAGCGATAAAATTTGATGGAATCAGAAAAACAGAGAGGTATGAAATTGAACATAGACCATTAACAACTAGTAGGCTGGAAATACTCAGTACCAACATAGAAGCTAAGCTTGGCATTACAAGTTTTTCTCATAGTGACCCGAATGACATTTATAATAGCTTATTTTCTTTAGTAAACACTGAGACTCAAAAAGTATGTCCAAAAATAAAAAAAACAAATAGATGGAAAGTTGAAGTTCGGTGATTGGGCAACAACAGGTATTCGAAAAAGTAGAGATTATTTGTTTGATCTCTATCGCAGGAAAAATTTAACATCTTGCAAACAGTTTCATGATTATGTTAGGAAGTATTCAAAAATGTTCAAGTCTGTTTGCTTGTGTGCTAAATCTCTTTTTATTAGAAACAAAATTAGCAAGTCTAAAAATAAAATAAAAACCATTTGGAAGACTATAAATAGTGAAACTGGTAAAAATAAACCTAGAGATTCAACATATGTCTTAACTATTGATAATAATCAAATCTCTGATTCAATACAGGTGGCGAATATATTTGAAATTTTTTTCTCTACCTTGCCCCTAGAAGCCACTAAGTCATTGGATTCTTGTCCCAATGTTGCAGAAACTCTGTTAAAACATAATTTTCCAAGCAAATCACCGGACTTTTCTTTCAGACACACCACAAGATTTGAAATTATAAAAACATTTCAAAGTTTAAACATAAAGAGTACTGAAGACTTGTGGGGTATGTCAGTAAAAGTGGTAGAGTCTATAATTTACATTATTGCACCATATTTAGAAACAATATTCAATCTGTGTGTCGATAGTGGAAACTTCCCCGATTTAATGAAACAAAGTAAAATCACTCCAATTTTAAAGTCGGGGTCTACATCTGACCCTTGCAATTATAGACCTATTTCCATCTTACCTGTTCTGAGTAAAGTATTCGAAAAAATTATACTCAAACAACTACTATCCCATTTTAACAAGCATAATTTATTAAATGAGAATCAGTTTGGTTTCACCAAGAGCAAATCCACAACAGATGCAGGTGTTCAATTGATGTCGCATATACTGGAAGCCTGGGAGAGTTCACATGATGCTATTGGCGTATTTTGTGATCTTTCCAAGGCATTCGACTGTGTAGAGCACTGCACTCTGATTCGTAAACTTTGCCACTATGGTATTCGTGGAAAAGCTCTGAATCTTATAGAGTCATATCTGTCAGACAGGCTACAGAGGGTTGGAATAAGTGGCAATACTTCTTCCGGGTCATTGGTAAAAATGGGAGTACCACAGGGATCAATTTTGGGACCTTTTCTGTTTCTAACATATATTAATGATCTGCCTTACATGGTCAAAGATTTCTGTGATATTGTTTTATTCGCAGATGATACCTCTCTGATTTTTAAAGTAGACAGGAAAGACAGTGAACTGACGCATGTAAATAATGTATTATCTAAGATTTGTAAATGGTTCGCCGCTAATAATCTTCTCCTAAATTCAAAAAAGACGAAATGTTTAAAGTTTTCTTTACCAAATGTTCCTTATGTTGAACCAAACATAAAGCTTGGCCCAGATAAACTCCCTATTGACAAAGCGACAGTCTTCCTGGGAATCAAAATGGATTCCACTTTACAATGGGATTGATAAGTATGACTCGCGTACTCGTGGTTATATGTGGCGAGCTCACACACTGAGGGTGACGGGTACTCGAAGCGCCGAGCGAGAGAGAGAGAGAGAGTGAGAGATACGTGTCCCACTCGCCCAGGCGCGCGCCGGTGTGTACCCGTCTCGTAGAACGCTTCGCTTGTACCGACGAATAACTTGGAGTGAAGCAGCTCTTGCACTAGGCACTATGTTGTTCTGTATCCTAGCGGTGAGGGGGTCGAGGAGGGGGACTCTTGCAGTCCCAAATAAAACCCACACTTGTTCACAGTAAGGCTTCTTGCTTGGCTGACCAAAGCTTCCTTTTTCCTTTGCTTCCTTTTCTTCCTTTTCTTGAAGGCTTAGAATGCCTAATTTTTCTGTGACAATTTTGCATCATCATTTTCTCCTCAGCCTTCTGTTGGCTGGTTGAGGCGTCGAGCCGTGGCTCATGGCCTCTGCAGAACCTCGTGGGGCTACTACCCCACGGTAACTAGTCACTGCGCAGGCTTCTACAAGAATATTGCCGCTCTGCGCAGTGTTTGCATTCATTTTCATTTTCTTTGTGTACACCGATGATTTATTCGGTGAACTCTTCTTCTACTTCTTTTTCAGCTCTTCTTCTTCTTCAGCTCTTCTTCTTCTTCGCGAAGACGAAGAAGAATTTCGCTTACTATTATTTCTGTGTTTTCTTGTTTTATGTTTCTATGGCTTTGTGGCATTCCCTTAACCCATGGTTAGTATTCCCTGGGCAGGGAACGCCACCGGTGCTTTGTTTCGGGTGGCCTGGCGTGTAGAGGGGCCAGTCCTTGAAGATGCTGATGTGGTCCGTTGTCCGCCTTATCAAACATTTTCTTGGCTAGGCGGGCAACGAACTCCTGGACTGTCTCCAGCTGTATGTCCTTCATAATAGTGTCGTTCCTGACAAAACGGCCAGCTCCGGTTATCACGCGGAGGGCGATGTTTTGCTGGGCCTGTATCTTCTTTTTATTTGTTTCCGAGCAGAGGTTGTACCAAGCTGGGGCAGCATACGTTAGTCTAGATCTAATATACGCTTTGTATATCCCCAGCTTGGTTCTTAGTGGTAATTTGGAGTTAAGAACAGGCCGCAGCATCGCTCTTGCCGCCCTCGCCTGCTTGATAACGTGTTCTGTTTGCTTGGCCGTTCCGAGGCCGTTCTCTATGGTTACGCCCAAGTACTTGACCGAGCGTTGCCACTCGATCTCATGTCCTTGCAGTGACAGTTTAAGAGCTGGTGTTCTTTTCCGACTAATGCATATTGCAGCTGTCTTGTCCACATTAACTGCTATCCTCCACCTGTCTAGCCACTCAGGTAGAAGATTGAGCTGCAACTGCATTGTCTTCATGGCTTGTTTGATGTTGACTGATGTTGCTAGGAAGGCGCTATCATCTGCGTATAACGCAAGCATCATTCTCTCCTGTCCTTCCCAGCTGTCTTTTATGACTGGTATATCGTTGGTGTATAAGGCGTAGAGCCCAGGAGACAAACAGCTCCCCTGGGGTACGCCCGCTTGAATCTTTCTGAGGTGGGAGTCTCTCTGCTCTACTGTTACATAGAACTCCCTGCCCTCTAAGAATTCAGCTATGATTCTTATGTAGTGTCTTGGCATTTCGGTTCCTGCCAGTTTGAAGAGAAGGCCTTCATGCCACACCCTGTCGAAGGCCTTCTCTACATCCAGGAAGACCCCCACTGTTGCTTTGTTCCTGTTCATATTCGCAGTCATATGGTGCAGCACCCTAGTGAGTTGTAAGGTGGTTGAGTGGCGACTGCGAAAGCCGAACTGTTCTTCCCTTGGGGTTATGTAGGGCCTCAGTCTTCTAATGAGTAGCCGCTCGAAGAGTTTGGCTAAGTGCGGTAGCAAGGAAATCGGCCTGTAAGACTTTGCTAGTCTCCTATCCTTGCCTGGTTTCGGCAGCATGATGACCTTCGCGCGTTTCCAGGTCTCCGGAAAATGTCCTGTTCTTATGATCCCATTGAAGAGCTTCGTGATGGTCACAATGCCCTTCTTTGGGAGTTTTTTTTTTTTTTTTTTTTTTTTTTTTTTTTATTCCTGATAGGTTATCCTTTGACCACTATCTCACCTGATGGTAAGTGATGATGTGGTCGAAGATGTTGTTCAGGCTAACCTAGAAGTACTGGCTCTCAAGGACAGCTGCCGGAACACACCGTTAGGTGCTTGGCGACAGATTTTCTACTTGAGGGTGATAGCTAGCCAGGCGGGCATTCGCAAAATGCCCTACCACCATGCTATAACGACTGCCATCCTAAGATAACAACCGGGACCGACGGCTTAACGTGCCCTCCGAAGCACGGAAGCGCTCAGTAGTAATGTCACTAGCGGTCACCCATCCAACTCATGACCACGCGCGACGTTGCTTAACTTTGCTGATCGGTTGAGAACAGCTAAGTAAACTTCGCTACGAGCGCTTCAAAATTTTTTGGTTGAGTTGGTGGATTGCAGCGATTGGAAGGCCATCATGCCCCGCTGCCTTCTTCCTTGGCAGTCTACGTACAGCCCGCCATGTTTCTGCTGGAGAGATAAATTCGCTCCCTTCCAGCTGTTGTTCATTCTCTCTCAACAACTGTTGAACGACTGTTGTAATTGTTGTGTGATGCTGGCGAGCTTCTTTACTGGCACCTGGACGCACTGGGTGGAGAGTGAACTGTGTCTCCAGGTGTTCTGCCAGTATCTCAGCTCTAGTCGTCGGGTCGTACCTTCTCTCCCCATCTTTCCATAATGGGTATATAGGCTGAGGGGCTTTGGTTAATACCCTGTTTAATTGATGAAGATTGGAGTTATTTTCCGTCACTTTGTCTATAACTCGGTCCCAGTTATCCCCCCGCCACCCCTGCACGGCGAGTGATATTTTCGCAGAGATGGCGTTGAGTTGCTTTTTAAGCTTCGGGCACCTCGTTGTCGCCCACTGCTTCCTGAGCTCCCGTTTCTTACTTATATCTTTTTGGAGATATATAGGCAAGTCAGTCCTCTTAGCAGGTGGTGGGCAGTTTGTTGTAGCATTATCTTTGGCTTTTATCATGCAGTTTGTGATCTCTTGAGTTGCGGTTTCTACCTCCTCAGCATTGTTCACTGAGCTGACAGTCATATTCTCCAGCTCTTGTGCGTATGCTTGCCAGTTAACTCTGACTCTTGGTGCTTTATTCACTGGGCTGGTCGATAACCCCACCGTGACTAGAATGGGGAGGTGCTGTTCGTCTAAGTCGTACAGCACCTCCACGTTGATGCTTCCTTTTAAGCCCTGGTGTATGACTATGTCCAGTACATCCGGGCGGTGGTTGATGTTATTGGGGACATGCGTTGGTTCGTCAGGTCCAATTACTTCAAATTCCCCTTTCTCTGCAGTTTGATAAAGGCGTCTGCCGGTCGGGGTAGTGAGACGTGAACCCCAAGCCGAGTGCTTCGCATTGAAGTCTCCTATCAGCATAGTGGGTATCTTTCCGTCCATTATTTTTTCAAAATCTTTTGTGTTTATTGCATTTTTCGGTGGTCTGTAGCCTGCGTATATTCTGAGCTCTCCTTGGTCTGTGTTGGTGACTACGCCGTTCGCCACCAATTCTACCAGCTGAGGCAACGGCAGCTCGTCATGAATGACGTCCCTTCTCACTAATACTGCCGTGCCTCTATACGCTTGTCCTCGTTCAGTGACGCAGTCTTTACGGTATGTATAGAAGTTGGGCAGTTTAAAGTCCAACTTCGGTTTGAGTTTGGTCTCGCCTAGCAATATAATATGGCAGTTTTGTGCTTGGGCGAGATCCTTTAGGGCTTGTCTTTTCTCACGGATGCCGCCGGAGTTCCAGTATACAATACGTAAGTTGTTATCCATACTGTATTCTGGCCAATATAGTTAGACCTCTCCTGGCCGCCTCCTGTATGTCAGCTCCGGCGGCTATGGAGACGAGCAGTTCCGTCAGGACCCCTATGATGATGGTCATGGGGTTCCCGCCGCTGCTCGTTGGTTGTACTGGTGTCTGTGAGGGTACTGGGCCTCTCCATTGTTGTTGATTTGGGTAGTTCTGGGGTCTTATATACATATGTCCGCCAGTCCATTGTTGTGGTTGCGGTGGAGTCCCCCTCATATATTCAGAGGGTCCCGCGTGTGGTCCCAGTCTGGGGTCCATATAGAAGGGTATATGTTGCTGTTCCCCTGCTGACTGTGGGCCTCTTGACCTTGGTCTCTGTTGTTCATTAGTAGGCCCTCTTGATTGGGGCCGTGTTTGTTGTGCGGTAGTAGTAGTAGGGCCCCTCGATTGTGGGCGTTGTTGTTGTACTTGTGGGCCCCTTGATTGTGGGCGTAAGATGTTGAGTCTGTGTGACCCTGTGTGTATAACTCATTACCTTCCTGCTCCGATTCGACTTCAGAGCTGGCTGATGATGGTGAGGATGATGTAGATGAATAAGAAGATGAGCTACGGCTCTTTCGTGGGCTCGCTGCCGCCTTCTTCTTTATTGTTTTCTTGGTTGGGGTGATCGATGTTTTAGGCTTATACCTCTTTTCGTCACCCCCCTCTTCCTCTTCAGAGGGTGACCGCCTACCTTGTTTGGGCGGTCTGCCAAGGCTTACCCGTTCAGGTTCAGGGTTGGCTTGACGCTCAGGTCTAGTCGCCTTGAGCCCTTGGTCGGGTGTGACCTTTTGGCTTTTACTTCCGGTCGGCTTGACCGGAAGTGCTGTAGTTCCTTCCTTTGTTGTTGTATGCGGGGTGGCTGCTTTACCGGTTTCACTCGGTTGGGGATCATCCCTTACCGTGGTGAGTCCGCCTGCTGCTTTCCCCGCCGTCTCTTTGGCTGCTCTGGGTCGCGGTGCCTTACGCAATCCCAGTGCTGCCGCTGGTACAATAACGGATTGCTCCGGGTGGAATAAGTTCCTGCATACAATGCCTTCCTCTACCGGAGTTCTCTTTGCGGTTGGATCTGGATCCTTCCGCGGTGGTGGATCTTCATCCGCCATAATGATATGGTGATGATAATGGTGATGAGATGTGTGATAATGGGTGATACGCGTGGATGATGGTAGTACTCGTACTCTCTGGTTCTGCTACTGTTTGAGGTCTCAAAGCGGCGCTTCCCCAACCAGGTGGAATCCCGTTCGGGAGAGCCCAGCAAGGTGGCCGCACAAGGAGACCGCCAAACAGCAAACAGATGAAGTGGATACGTATGTATATCTTCGACACTAGATCTGACGTTTTATTATAAAATGCCTAGCTAGTGCCTGCACGGCTATTATCAACGCGGAGTGCACGGGCCGACTTCAACACGTGATAACACCGGGTTCCAGTACTCTTAGGGTAGAGGTGGAGGGTGCGGTGGGAACCTCAACGATAAACGGCGACTCAACCACCAGCACAACCGAACCGAACGCGCTAAGGGTATCTGAAACAAATGAGGGATGGCATAAACATATGGGTCGCGTGACGTCACAGAATTGCTCCTCTACAATCCTCGACAATTTTGCAGTCGTTTTCCCTTCAGCCTTTTGTCGGCTGGTTGAGGCGTCGAGCCATGGCTCATGGCCTCTGCGCGTAATCTCGTGGGGCTACTGCCCCACGGTATCTAGTCACTGCGCAGGCTTCTACATGTATTGCCGCTCTGCGCAGTGTTTGTATGCACTTAATTTTTTTTTTTTTTTTTTTTTTTTTTTTTTTTTTTTTTTTTTTTTTTTTTTTTTTTTTTTTTTTTTTTTTAGTGCTTTCTTAATCTTTATCTTTTCCTTTCCTTGTTAAGGGTGCGTTGTGGCCTCTTAGCTGACCCGGTACTATTACTTCCCTGGGTTCTTAGCTTAGTGTTCGTATTCTTCTTCTTCTTCATTGTTGTTTCGCTCTTCTTCTTCTTGTTCGTGAAGAAGAAGAAGAGTTAGCTTACCATCATTTGGTAAAATTGTGGATTCGCCTTAATCTGATTGTGGGGCGTCCTCCCCACCCGGTACTAGTAATTCCCTGGGTAGGGGACGCCACTGACACCTCATTTCTGGCGGTCTGGCGTGCAACGGCGCTATCCCATGCAAGTGCCGGTGTGGGCCGTTGTCGGCTGTGTCGAACATTTTCTTCGCACAGCGTATGATGAATTGCTCGATCGACTCAATCTTGAGGTTTTGAGCAATTGTGCTGTTTCTGACATAGCGTCCTGCTCCCGTTATCACACGGAGGGCTATGCTCTGCTGGACCTGTAATCTCTTTTTATTGGTTGGAGAACAGAGGTTGTACCAAGCTGGGGTTGCATATGTGAGTCTGCTTCTTATGTACGTTTTATATATGCCCAGCTTGGTTCTGAGTGGTAGTTTAGAGTTGAGTACAGGCCTCAGCATGGCTCTGGCTGCCCTCGCGTGCTTAACTGCATGGTCCGCCTGTTTGGTCATTCTGAGGTGGCGGTCTATTATGACCCCCAGGTACTTCGTTTTCTGTTGCCATTCTATATCTTCGTTCTGTAGCTGTAGTTTCTCTGGTGGGTTCCTTTTCCTGCTTACGTAGATTGCTGCCGTCTTTCCAACGTTTACAGATACTCTCCATTTACTGAGCCAATCTGGAAGCAGGTTAAGTTGTTCTTGCATGGTTTTTGTGGCTTGCTTGGTATTAACAGACGCTGCGAGAAACGCGCTGTCGTCCGCAAACAAGGCCAGCTTAATTCTGTTTTGGCCTTCCCAGGTATCTTCTAGGGTAGGTATGTCGTTTGTGTATAGTCCGTACAGTCCAGGTGACAAACAACTTCCTTGGGGCACCCCAGCCTGTATGCTTCTGTGATCTGAATCCTTGGTTTCTACAGTTACGTAGAACTTTCTTTCTTTGAGGAATTCAGCCACTATCTTTATGTATTGCTTCGGTAATTGGGTTGATGCCAGTTTGTAGAGAAGGCCCTCGTGCCACACCCTGTCGAAGGCCTTCTCCACGTCGAGGAACACGCAGACTGTGTTCTTGTTTCGGTTTAGGTTCGCAGCCAACTCATGCAACACTCTGGTAAGTTGCAAGGTAGTGGAGTGGTGGCTGCGGAACCCAAACTGTTCTTCTCTTGGTTGTAAGTGTGGTCGTAATCTTCTCAGTAAGATTCGCTCAAATAGTTTCGCTAGGTGCGGAAGCAGCGAGATTGGCCTGTAGGACTGGGCCAACCGTCTGTCCTTGCCAGGCTTGGGGATCATGATGACCTTTGCCAGTTTCCACGTTTCCGGGAAATGGCCTGTTCTTAAGATCCCATTGAAGAGCATAGTGATGGTTACTATGCCCTTCTTTGGGAGTTGGTGGATTGCTGCTATTGGCAGGTCATCATGACCCGCTGCTTTTTTTCTTGGTAATCGTCTGATTGCCCTCCATGTTTCGGCAGGGGAGATATACTCCTCTCCGCCCAATGGTTCTATGTCTTCGCTGAGCATCTTGTTGACTTCTTGTGCTACCATCTCGTGGTGTGCATGTATCTCTCTGCCTGCCTCTGGGCGTACCGGGACCTAGCTCGTTTAAGTACCTCTGAGTTTTACCGTACAGAGAGCACCGGTTTCGCCGGCGCAAACTTAACAATTTTGCCCGCAAGTTTCACTTTGGTCAGCCAGGGTTTTTAGCCATAACTTCTTTATTTATTTACCAATTTACATGATTCTTTCTTATTTACTTAGTGCTATTAAAGGCCTACCTAAATATGTATAATTAGTACACATAACCCTGCCTGATGTTAAGCTATCGTGAGATTTCTAACTAAAAACCTAGTTTTTGGGGCAAAACTAAACAAATAAAAATTCACCCTGCCTAACCTACTTTCGATAAAGGTGTCAAATATTTTTTATTCAATAAAATATACTTAAGCCTATTATATAAAAATATTTACTATTTCCTATGTCTTACAGTTTTTCTAATAAAAATCAAAATATACTAAAAATATAACACACACAAAATTAACCATATTTCCTAAACCATAAAACCTATCAAAAAACTGTTTACACGTTAAGAAATCTTACTATCTACCCTATTTTTTCAAATATAAAATTAACCTTAACTATAATTTAATATTTCACCTAATATAATAGGCTACCGTGCGGGCGGTGTAGCGCTATCTCACTCGCACCCGTTAGGGTAGCGATTACCATCCCGCGCGCACCTTAGCCTTACATGATTTCTATGTTTCGTCGCCAACAGGGATCCACATATACATGATCTCTCCGGAAGACTTAGTTCTGCAGCATATGCAGTTCTTAGGATAAGACAGTTAACAGACGTAGCTACTGCTCGCCTAGTTTATTTCGCGTACTTCCACAGTATTATGTCGTATGGCGTATTGCTGTGGGGAACTGCTGCTGAGATAGAGACAATCTTTATCATACAAAAGCGTGCAATTCGAGCCATATATAAAATGGGTCCTAGGGAATCTGTGAGGGATCTTTTTAAAGAAATTGATATTTTAACTTTACCAAGTCTGTATATATTTGAAAATATTATGTATTTTCGTAAAAATTTGAGTAAATTTAAATTAAACAGTGACAATCACGATTACAATACTAGGAATAAAGATAAAATAGCGGTGCCAGGTTTTAGATTAGCAAAGACAAATAAAAGGTCCTTCTTAGGTAATTGTGTGCGGTTTTATAATAAAGTTCCTAAACATATTACAACGCTCACAGAAGGGAAATTCAAGTTGCATGTGAAAAACATATTGATTAAAAAATCCTACTACACAGTTTCTGATTACATAAACGACAAAAATGCCTGGACAATTCCGCCTCCGCCAAGCTATTGCCTGTCACCTACATAATTTAAACAAATATTGTAATAACTCTATTATATAGTATGTATGTAACACATTGTTAAAAGATGTTTAAAAGAATGGCCCCGAGTTTCTTGCCCGTTCTTCTCGCAGTGGCTCTATACACTTTATTTGCTGAACGTGGCAGTACAATGTAGAATATTTCAATACTAAAATTTGTAATTGACCTTCATAAGAGCGTCATAGACGCCTAAATTGAATAAATGATTTTGACTTTGACTTTGACTTTGACTTCTTAGGTAATTGTGTGCGGTTTTATAATAAAGTTCCCAAACATATTACAACGCTCACAGAAGGGAAATTCAAGTTGCATGTGAAAAACATATTGATTAAAAAATCCTACTACACAGTTTCTGATTACATAAACGACAAAAATGCCTGGACAATTCCGTCTCTGCCAAGCTATTGCCTGTCACCTACATAATTTAAACAAATATTGTAATAACTCTATTATATAGTAAGTATGTAACACTTTGTTAAAAGATGTTTAAAAGAATGGCCCCGAGTTTCTTGCCCGTTCTTCTCGCAGTGGCTCTATACCATTTATTATTTGCTGAACGTGGCAGTACAATGTAGAATATTTCAATACTAAAATTTTTAATTGACCTTCATAAGTCGTAGACGCCTAAATTGAATAAATGATTTTGACTTTGACTTTGACTAGAAAGTCTGCCGCCGAACACTTAGCGGTGTGTTCCAGCAGCTGTACTTGAGAACCAGTAGCTCTAGGGTAAGCCTGTTAACATCTTCGACTACTTACCACCAGGTGCACAATCTTACCTGGTCATAAGTTTACCTACGAGCAATTAAAAAAACTGTAACATTTACGGGACAATGTTTAAAGTACCTCTATTCTATAACAAAGAAGAATGTATGAAATCGAACTACGCGTTAGTAAATTGCAACTAAGTGTACATTTTGACTTTCATCCCCTCTCCCAAGGGTGCTGAATTTACGGATAAAAAAGTATATGATGTCCTACTATTACTACCTCGTAGTACCTATGAACCGAAATCATGTTAAGTTTAATTGAAATTCATTCAGTAGTTTTGGCGTGAAGCACGGCCGGGATACAGACAGACAGACAGACAAAAATAAACAGCAGGTACAGAGTGCATTTACCTAATGTTATTTTTTAAATAACTTGAATTAATTACAGAATTTGATCTGTTACAGTTTTATTTTAAGTATAGATTAGTACAGTTGAACAGAGCCAACCAAGACGTGCTAAAAGGGCCCAGTGTGAATGTGATAATTATAAAAATAGTCCGGAACACACCTGTTAGGCGACAGACTTTCTACTTTAAGGGTTTTAGCTAGCCGGGCGAGTATTCGCAAAATTACCTTTGCGGTGAAGTTCAAGCCGGCGCGGCGGTGGGGATCGAACCATGCCCCTGCGGCACTGCAGTCCATGACTCTTGTCTAATGCAAAATTACAGACTTCGGGGAGAACATGTATGCTTTGAAGCGGACCCTAGTGATACTCTCTTATAATATTTCCACAACCTGTAAGCCCTAGGTTACAAGCTAATAAAATTTCATTTCATTTCCCAAATGTAAAATAAAAAATTTAGTTACGAGATCATATAATTTGGCGTGAGTAATATTTTGGCGCTAAAAATGTAATTTGAGTTGGTTTCAGCTTTCATTTCAATATCTATAATAACACCGGTTATCGTACAGTAATATAGTTTTATTTTCAAAATATAGCCAAGGACGCCACCTTTTGTTAGCTATTTGATTTATAACAGTCAAATACATATATCTATTTCGACAACTTTTTACTCGTAACAGTACTCGTATACCATAATGTGTGAAATGCTGAGAACGTAATTAACCTTCTTTTAAGGCTTAAGGGTTTTATTAGTCCGAAATAAATTGTCTTTCTCAATATACGAAAGCGCGACCTCTTGAATGCTTTTATTTAATATATTTTCATTATCCTACTCTACAGTATACCTATTGTTAATGAAGAAATAACTGAAACTCTAACATCGACTTATTTTTGGGGGAGAAGTGTTCCAAATAATAATAACACTAGCATATTTGGAAGCGAGTATGCTTTTTGCAGATTATTGCCTTGAAGGAAGCAATGACAAATGGGAAGAAGCCAGTGTACATTTCTATTCATATTTAGAAGCCTAAGTGTTGTGAATGAACAATTTAGTTCAAATTTCTCTTTTAAAAAGCTAATTAGTTTACGAGGACGTCATGTACCATTCACAAAGTATTTGTAGCTCAATTGTTTCATGTCCTTGCCCACATATCTTGTTCCATTTACAAAGATACTGATGAAAGAGAATAAAGTTAAACAAATATTTATTACAATTATAAAAGAAGATATTATTTATAGCTTCATAAATTTCATTCAATATTGCATGCTCTTTTTTGTATTTGTTATTTGTAAAGTGATTAAATATCAAAATATTTTCATTTTGATATTTAATCACTTCATCCTCAAGGTTGGCTGGGCCTGGTAAATTTTGGCAGTTTTGGTAGTCTTCTACCTTCATATCGTTCATATTGAGTCAATATTGATTCAATCTCGGTTTCAGATGAAAACGAAATGAAATAATAATAACGAAATTGTTTTCAGAATTATCTTACTCTTTTCTTTTTATTTTAGGTTGGCAATATCGTCAAACCAGCTTAGATTCATACATTCATAAGGGATCAGCAGACTCCCGATTATGTCTCGTATGAATCTTGAATGAATCTATAGATATGAATATGAACATTTAATTAGCAGACTTGGCCCCCAGTTCCCAATTCAACCTACAAACAGCGCAATGGAGAATCGTCCATAGATAATCGCAATGAAAAGATCTTAGCGTGATGCGGCCGCTGCTATCGTCCGCCACTTGTCTCTCATGTCATGCGTGACACATTTCTTATTTGCACATGCTAGCCAGGCTGAATACCTTACACTTCTCTTTTTATTTCTTGTTATGGCAATATCGTCAAACCAGCCTAGATTCATCATAGATTGATATATTCATAAGGTATCAGCAGACTACCGATTCTGTCTTGTATGAATCTTGAATGAATCTATGCTGAATATGAACATGTAATTAGCAAACTTGGCCCCCAGGGCTGGAACTCAAATTTATATCTCGTATTACAGGTTGGTAAGATAAGATTTACTTTCCGAGCATAAATGATAAAATGGACAAAATAAATAACCCCATAGTTGTAATATAAGCTGTACATTAATTACCTTGGTAGCATTTGAAGCCGGTTGCCAGATAAGTCAAGGAGACGCAGATTAGGTACACTGTCCAACAGCCCTTCCGGAAGCGTTTCGAGCACGCCGAATTCCAGCGTTAAATTACGAAGTGTGGTTGCGTTTTCCAGTAGCTTAGAGGTCAGAGAGACAAGATTATTTGCTTTCGTAATTTTGAGGCGCTCTAGGCGCGGACATCGCGCCACCCATCCCTCTGGGAGCTCTTCTACGGCTGGAATATTTAATTCTATTGAGCGGAGTTCGTCACACCGTGCTAACGCTTCAGGATGTGTCTCCGACCACTTCATTAGATACAATGTTTTAAGATTGGGAAGTGATTTCAAATGACACGTTGTGTTTTTCGACCTTAAGATCAGTATTTGCAGTATAGATGGCACATCCAAAAATAAGTTGACAGTATCATCGCTAATATTCAGTTCATAGAGGTCAGGCAGCGCGAGTACGGTGTCAGGCAGGCGTTCTACTCCACTTGTGTGTAGGATCAGCGAGCGCAGAGAAGCAGGCGGGTGGTCCAGCTCGCCATGTGGCAGCTTCACACCCCGCATTTCTAACGCACGCAGATTGCGTAGCGCACTGAGGAAGCCAGGGCTGGGCGAAGGCTGGTCTTCAACGGCAATTGGCGGGTAGTTGTCTTTCGCAATGAGCTTCAGTTCGACGAGGTCTTCAAAGCCAGTGAAGTGATGATCTTGAAGCGGTGGGTGCTGCGGCAGTTCTACTAGCGTGAAGTTCCCTGCCACGTCGGAGAGCAGCAGCGTCACGTTGAGGGCGGACAGTGAGCGTGCGAAGGACCCAAAAGGATTGGGTGGCAGACAGTCTCTCAGAGTGATTTTTGGTATCTTCAGCTCACTGCTGAAGCTCGGTAGAGCAGTGGAATCCAGCGCTGCCCAACCATCACACCTTATTTCCAGATATTTGCTGACTTTAAAACGTATTGTGACTGTGTAAGCTGTAATAATAATAACGAATTTGATTAGCGACATTGAGAAAATACTTAATGATATTGAGAATATACTTAAAGGATGAACTTTAGTTGAGGGGTTGCTTATTTTAGGATTTCAAATAAAAACGGCAAATCTCCTTGTTTTAACTTATGAGATATACCGGAATTAGAAAAATATATGAGGCTATGAGGCTTCAGATGAAGTGACGCTAGGGGCATCTCCCCTATGAATGTTTATGTGGTGTGGGTAAAATATGTATTAGTATTAATTATTATTATTTGTTTATTAAAATCACGCTATAAGTATCTGGGTCACTGGCTCACCGATAATATGAGCGATGACTCTGATTTGGACAGAGAACGGAGTGCGTTATGTATTCGCGCTAACATGTTGGCCCGGAGACTTGCAAGGTGTACGAGTGAAGTCAAGATAACGCTCTTTAAAGCATTTTGTCAGACAGTTTACACTTGCAGTATCTGGGTTAACTATACTAGAAAGGCGTACAATGCCCTTAGGGTACAGTACAACAATGCGTTCAGGATATTTTTGGGATTACCTCGCTTTCGTAGTGCTTCTGGTATGTTCGTGGGGGCAAGAGTTGATGACTTCTACTCTATCATACGCAAGAAAAGTGCCTCGCTGCTAAACCGCGTTCGTACCAGCTCGAACGGTATCCTGAACGTATTGAGTGATAGGTGCGATTGTCCAGTGTTAGAACACTGGATACATCTCCACACAACACCTAATAGGTAATCTTTTGTATATGTTTTTAAATGTGACTAACAATAATTTTAGTTATTTTTGTAAACTAACAATATTATGGATCTAAGTCTGAAATAAATTATTTGATTTGATTTGATTATAAGATAAGGAATTTTTCACGGAACAAAAATTGTACGCAAAAAATGTACCGAAGTTTACGAACTATTATTGCCGGCGAAGAGGCAGGCGATACAAAGCGAGTGTTTACACAATGACTGATTAATCAAATATTTTTTATTGTTCTTAATATACATGATCCCTAGGCACTTTTAATGTGTGTAGAATTTACCTATCTGCATACCTACGTACATGTATATAAGCAATTTGTAACGAAAAGGAATAAAAATTCAAATAGTATGCGTCATATCCGTTGTTAGAAAGGGATACCTACATAAGCAACTTGTGTTACCAGTTACCATCGTCACAACACAAGACGTTCCGTTCACCATTACCCTGCGATCTCTTTCACTCTCTCACACAACACGATCTACATATCTCGCTCATCCATTTCATTGTGTGAAGTTCATAAGATTAAACAAAATGACTATATTTTTTATATCAATAATAAAGCAATACTTACGCGTGAAATGAATAATTTTTAGTATCTCTCACAGTGCCTGTATAACTAATGCAGTGTCTCAAGATACAAGAAGACATATTGTCCACTACTATTTCTTAAAAAACACGATTAGCGGCAACGTGTTCACCTTGCATTCGTCTAGTGAATATGAGGAGCTCATAACTCATCTACAGACATTGACCTATATATACTACACGCAACATCTTAAACGAGCATAGTCGACCAGTGCAGGTAAGTAAAAGATGTTTAAAAAGAACGGTCCCGAGTTTCTTGCCCGTTCTTCTCGCAGTTGCTCTATACAATTTATTTGCTGAACGTGGCAGTACAATGTAGAATATTTTAATATTAAAATTTGTAATTGATCTTCATAAGAACGTCGTAAATTTTCAATTTCATTATCGGCGATTTGAAGTTTTTGTTCTATTAATCGTATTCTTTCTTTTAACGTTTATGTATCTTCGCTTTTTTGTTTCCTTATATCTGGGCAACTTCTGTTAAATTTTTTCTCAGGTGTTTCAGAGTCTATACTTGTAACTGTATCCTCGGAGAGAGCGTCAAATGAATTATCTGTTGAGACATTAATTATGAAGTTTTTCCTCGTTGTGACATTGTTTAATGTCCCGTTGCCGTTTTGTGATTTTAACGACCAACAGTTTGCGCACTTCCAAATTTGTTTATTCTCCGCTGTCATTAAGTAGAAGCGTTTCCCAACATTTGCACAATCTACATGGTAATGCATTAAACAGTTGCTACACGTCAAGAACTGTCTGGTTTTAATAATCTGTTTGCAGTAAACGCATAGAGGCTCCATCTTTTGGTGAGTAGCTGTACTATCTAATTGGGGTCAAAGTCTAGATTGGATATCGAGAGGAATTTGTTATATATACGGTTTTAAAAGCTGAAATTTGTCCACTTTATCACTGTATTTATAGTTTTTGTTTATTTATAGGACACTTTACGTTATACTTATATCTTTCATATTATCCATCACTATTAAAATATCACTTTTGCTCCGTGTATTTTCATTTGGTTTTTACATATACATTTTACATTTCACTGAGTATTATTCAACACAAACGTTTTCACTCGTAAATTGTTTAAATATTAGTAGTTTTTTTGTATTGTTGGCATGGATTTGTCACTTTATACTATTTTTAAAAGATAAATAATACGGATACAATGTTTACTTAAAACTACCCACGGATCGAATGATTCGTAAATCGTGAAATGTCGATTTGTAATTGAACAAGACCATGCTTCACGAATTACTGTATAGGCAGCCATATTCACGGAGTGAAATTCATAGATTACGTGGATAAATATGACAAATGTGCCGCAAGCAATTGAAATAAATAAATTAATACCAACATGAGTCAATTACCTATTTTTTACTCTCGACGAAAAAAGTTTGACTTGTCTGTTTATCATCATTACTCCTAAATGACCATTTGGATTAAATCAAATGATTTTCATCAAGTTCGATTGTTACTTATGCCAAATTATGAATTAATAAAAATATTAAAAGAACCATTAATTGAAAAACTATAATTGTACTTAAATGTATGCAAAATACTATTTAAACAATATAAATCTCGCTAAAAAAATTAAGTACCATTTTGTTTCTTTTAAAAATAATAAGTAACTGAAACCAATTGTACCTTTACTATTTTTTTACTAATATACTCTTCACAAAGTTAGGTAGGTACAAAAGCTATGTCCATTCTGTGTGCTGATAGTCTTTGATCTACCTTAGAAGTAGTCTAGCGCTGCATGTTTGAAAAGTTTGTTTATATGATACAATTAGCTTTAGCGCTGTAAGCGAACTTTTGTAGGTAACAATAACCTACAAGCATTGAGGCGCTGCGTGTTAGGATCGTTTGCGACGATAGGACGATATTATAAGCTCTAGGCTGCAGTCTGAACTCGTAAAGCGCAGAAGCGCATTATGTTTAAAATTAGCAAAAATGCATACGACTTTTGCCTCAAACGACTTATCTAGTGTAACGTATTATCTCGATGTCTGCAGGTAAAAAAAATAGCATACAGGTATATGTTAACCCGATATTACTAACCCATATAAGTATAAATTCATTTAGTCTTTGTAATTATCGAGAATATTCTAATGATAAATTGAGCGTTAGTCAACATACCATCTACATTGAAGTACCGCATATCGCCATAGCTGTGAATGAGAGCGCAGCGGCCGCGGCCCGGGTCGGCGCCGGCGCAGCGCGGCTCCACGCCCACACACAGAGCTGCGCACGCACACAGGCACGTCACTAGCCTCCACATTCACACTGAATGTCCGCTTCACGTTTAATATATACGCATTATATCTATGCAACAAGATGTGTAAGACGCGGAGCTCTTCAAGTGGTCGGCTGGAGACGAGTGAGGGTCCTCGTGGCCCGCGACCGATTGCCGCTGCAGCTATAGATAACTAACTACTCGTAGTACTGATATATATAGCAATTAAACAACTTTAAACGGTTTAAATCGCAGTGATTGGTGGACACGGGGTGACTGAACTACTGATATCTGCTATCAAAATGACGTAACAAAGTAACCATTCGCCTTATCCTTATGTCGTTATAATACAATAACTATACTAAACGTTGACTGCCTCGTTGGTCTAGTAGCGTAGATTATCTCGTTGGACAAGTTAGATCCCTGAATGGGACAGCCAAACAGAGACTAGAGTTTATAAATTGTCAGTACCTGTTAAGGGATTCTGGTACTGTAGCTACCTGGTAGAAACCGAAGACAATCCCGTTGTCATTGCTCCTCCTCGTCTCAGAAATATTGTCTAATCTAAAATCCTTAGCATAAACTTCAGTTCGATTTCCAACCCCTGAAGTTAAGTCTCCTTAAATACCTTTATGGAGATAGCCACACTAAATATAAACCGTCAGCATTCATCAATTAGATTTATGTGCATGCACCCTCTGTCGCGTAAGGCTGCCTAAGGACATTGTTCTTTGTTGTAATTAATTATATTTGCCTAAAAGGAATTTTCTTTATATAAATCTTCAATTTCGTTTAAGAAAATGAAATAGTTTTTTTTTTAAACCAAATCGGCCCGAACCGTGTAACAGATCTCCAAGACACCTGCCAAGCGTGGGGATTATGGCAAACACCTCCTTATTGGGGGTTGTGTTCAGCAGTGGACTATCCGGCTGATACAGTTACAGTATTCATTTTATAATTTATAGTTAAATTGTAAAATTACTAATTTTAACGTGACCTAAGAATGTTAAAAAAATACCCACTATGAAAGTTTAACTGATTTTGCTTGCCTATTATCGGTTGAAAATTAAGGATTTTTTTCATATTTAAGACCTTATTCAATGTAAACATTTGCAGTAAATAAATAAATTCATTGGTTGATTGATTGCTAGGGATACACTACCAGTCTCTATTGCTGACCTTTTCACCTTCCAAGTGGATTTAGAGATGCCGCCAGTGTGGACAAAACATACTGTAATAATAACAAGAGTATTTTTTTAAATTATGTTTTCCATCTCCAGTAACGGTATCAACGATACGATTCAAAGATCCCTCGTAATGGAATTTTTCACGGGTCACCCCAATACCCAGAGGGTCCGACAAAACATTGGTTTAAAAATATCGCCCAATTGCTGTATTACCCATTGTAGCTAAGGTTTTCAAACGCATATTGCACAAGAAATTGTACAAACAAGTAGAACCATTTTTGTGTAACGAGCAGCATGGGCTTAGGAGTAAACACCAACCTTTTAACACTTCAAGATTATATTTCCACCAGGCTTGATCCGTTTGATAGGATCTACAACGACATACTGCTGGCAAAGCTTGGCGCCAGGTCTTCTCCATTTCGTTGCTTTATTTGAATCACAACACTATCAAACGCGTTCCAAAGTAAGTCAAGGATCAATATTGGGATCATTACCGACCTTCCCGCCGTCGTCAAGCATTCAAAATGTCTCTTATAATTACGCTGCTGAGTGCTGACCTAAACAATTTCCGGGCAATTAGAATAGTTTTTTTTATTTTATTCCTGATAGGTTAGCCTTTGACCACTATCTCACCTGATGGTAAATGATGATGTGGTCGAAGATGTTGATCAGGCTAACCTCGCATTACTGGCTCTCGAAAACAGAACAGTAAATACTCTGACAAAATAGAAGAAAAGACGGAGGCTCGTAAAACATGAAACTGAAGCCACACTTTTATACATGTGTGCCATATGAAAGCAAAAATAACTAAATTGTAGGATTTATGGGAGAAAAATTTTTGAAGATATAAATATACAGCAAAATCTGTTCGTAAGAATACTTCGCCATAACATAATATTATTTATATTGCACAATCTTCACGATTATCGTTTAATATGTTTCGCATTTTTTTTAAGATATTCTAGACTACGTTCTCTAGGACAATAAATAATTGACCAAAGGCGTGTTAGGTTACGTACGAGTATATGGTATGGTTTTGTGTCAGGTGCCGCAGTTGAAAAGAAAACTACTCGCCACGTAGTTAGATGTATGTTACTATATATGTATGTTTGTCCACGTATTTCGCAGAAACTAGAAATTGCATTGCAATTTTTTTTATTTCATTTAATAAAAGACTTACAACTTAGGAGTTACTGTCATTTTTATTGAAATCGGTTCAGTAGTATTCAAGGTATACAGTATCAGCCGGATCGTCCACTGCTGAACACAGCCTCCCCTATTTAGGGGGATGTGCCATAATCCCCACGCTTGGCAGGCGACTTGGGGATCGCAGTGTAAGTTGGCAGTTCTTTAGAAGGCGCTGCTGTCCACCTTCCAGTATTTTTCCCTTAATCGCCTCTTACGGCACCCACGGGAAGATTGAAAAAACTGCACACTTTTGAAATCAACCAAAAATATATGTCTGGCAACACTTTTGTTTACATTTTTATTCGAAATTATAACCTAAATTGCATTGTATATTATTAAAGAAAGTGCATTATATTCGTAGGTATACGTGTGTTTTGAAACTCAAGTCGGTTTTTAATTCATTAATTTCGTTATGCTGTGTGACGTGCGTAAGGTGCGACGGTCTATCGTGAATGAGGACAAAATTTGGATACGTTTGTGTGAGTGAGTTGTGTCTTACATATAATTGGCCGAATTTGATGCTTCATTTTTGATTTTCATTAGACTCCCACTAAATAAAATAGAACAGTAGAGGACTATCTCACGTTGCAGCGAGATATAGATATGGTCTATCGATGGAGTGTGGAAAATGAAATGGACTTCAACCCTGTATAGTGTCATCTGAAGACTTTTGGTCAAATGCACCTCCCAATCGAATTTCAATACAAGTTAGGCTAAAATGTTCAAGCATGAGCAACATATGTACCTACATGATAGATCTGGGAGTTAAATTTTACCGGAAGCTCACTTCTAACGAACACATTATGTTGGTTGCCAAAGAGTCATACCATGGGCTGGGTTTCCCACAATATTGAAGTGATCAAGCTTATCTTTAGTGTTTTGGTTCGAAGTAAGCTGGAGACTAGTGTCTGTCCATAACATCCTCACGAGGCAAGCTATACTCTTATATTGTGAGTTTCAAAAGGCCTTTCTCAGATATCTATACAAGCGCATGTATGGGTACTACCCTAACATTTACCGCATGGTGGAAGGGCATTTAGCGAATGCTCACCTGGCTACCACCCTCAACTGAGACTGAAGACAGACTGAACAACTGAGATAAGCTCAAGTCTCAGAGTCGAAATCTATCTGTTAGGTATACGCTGAGGTTAATAATAATAATAATTTCATTTTTTGAAGCGCTCGTAGCGAAGTTTACTAAGCTGTTCTCAACCGATCAGCAAAATTAATGCAAAAATCTACACTAAAAAGACGCTAAGTAATTTAACGACTTTTTTGTTAAATATTAACTAATATCAAAGATATCAAACCCAAGCTTGAATGTCGTTATAGGTTTTTAACTATTATGTAGTCTAGTTTTATAACATATTGTATATTTTGTATTTATTTAATAGCATATTTTCTTTTAATTACTACACTAAATGGCAGTTAAGTTTGAAACCTTGAAATTAAACGACTATTTAGTTAAGTATTTTAGAATGGACATTTCAAGTTGCATCACAGGCATCAAGAAAAAACGTTAAGTATTAAAACAAAATCAACGTAATAAATTCATAATTTGTTAATTAAAATTATATAACATAATTTTTAGACATAATTGTTTAGAATCTATTTTCCTACGAAACAAAACAACTTAATTAGGTACTATAAATAAGATTTAAATCTTTAAACAATGTATTTTAAATGTAGGGATTACACGCGCATATTTAGAATTACAATGGCAAACCAAATAAAGAAAATTAATTGCTTATCATTAGATTATCCATCCAGGGATGTATAATTGTTAAATATAAATGATTATTTAAAATCATATTTTATAAATAATAACTTAGGGTCTTGCTTTTAAAAAGATCCGACTCACTCCTAGAACAGTTCAATTAAGAATATGAGAATTAATGTCACTCAAAATACTATACTTTTACAAGGGACGAATGAATGGAAGTGTTGGAAGGGGAAAACCTAGGTGAACGTTTCGAAATCAGATTGAAGACGTTCTGCTCCAGGTCAGGAGATACTTACGTACCCTAAGCTAACGCTCATGTATGAAAGAATTGATGAAGCGAAAGCGATATGTCAGGATCGTAGTAAGTGAAATTTGTGGTCTCTGCCTTGCCCTACGGGAAAATGTCGTATTTATGTAAAAATACTTTCGTAAGTATGAAGTCTTTGCACCTACACTTTTATGCCTATAAGAAGTAAAACTTATATATTAGTTTATAAAAACACATTAAATCAGTATTTAAGTTATTTACTTGAGCATCTTTTCATTTAAGGAGCATGTTTATCTCTTGTAGATAAATTTCTGCTAAATAATAGTTTATGTGCGAGTATTATAAAGGCTAGTTTGTTTGTGATCTAAAGTGTAAAAAACACTGCTTTTCTTTTATGTTGTTCATATCTTTCGGCGAGGTACGAAGAGTGATTGACAAGGCTTTTGGATTTTTTTAAGTATCTATCAGACACGAACTTTAATGTTGTAAATTCGTCTTAAAAATCATTTTTGTATTGAAGAACAAAGTTATTACGTTTGAAAGTTACCTGAACCATGTTTTTTAGATAAGCTCTGGGGTTTGAATTTTGTATGCGCCTGTTGGAGGTGTAATTTGGTGAGTTAATAAAATCTGTATAAAAATATATATCTGTAAGTAATTCAACTGTCACTGTGCCACTATTTATGGAAGCTTTTGCATCTATATAATCTATAAGGTCGTAGAGCTTACCCTTTTTTTTATTGCCAGTTCAACTTAATGATGCATTTGGTCAGCGCTAATAAAAGGACGCCCAGGTTCGATAAAATAGTACGAAATTGTTGCTGTCGATATTATGTCAGTGTTCACCGAGTGAACTACCAACGACAACACTAACTAATTTTTATTTCGGGCACTGCAGTTGTCAAGCCAAGTGTTCATATTTTGAACATTACGATACGAACTAGGAAAACGTAAATCGCACTCTGGATGTCTTCCTGTTTTCTTCCTGCGATTCCATCAAACCAATTAATAACAGTCACGGGTTCAATTTCAAAGGTTATTTTTCCATTTTAATGTATCTATTCTCGGTAACAATATATATTTTTTTCTAAATCTGTGGTGAAAAATATTTGATTATCACTTTGTTGCAAAGTTTTATGTGAATCATAAAATTGTCTTGCTTTTATATATTTCATGGGAAATTGGAAATGTTTAAATAATATAAAATCAACATCTGCCTACCCTTTCCGCGATATATTAGTGTGAAGATACAACGATATGTTTTAATTAATAAAAAAAATACTAGAACACTGATTTAAGTTATAGGAACTATCATATTCACCGAGGAATGAGCGAATTACAATATTAAGCGAAATATTGTTAAAATATGATTTTACCCGTGCGGTGATAAAAACAGTGATGATGATGGTAATTACAAGTAGCCTGTGTATCAATTCAGCTTAGTAGCTATCTCCATACCAAATAAAATTCAAATCCATCCAGCCGTTTAGGCATGAAATAGTAACCAACATCCACACATACAAACTAGCTAACAACAACTAGCTGCGCTCCATGGTTTTACCTGCGTTGTGATGAAATACGATGATGATAGTGACAACCAAAACTAGCTTATGTGCTTATCCAGGGTATAAGCTATGACCATACCAAATTTCATCCAAATCTATCTAACCGTGTATAATATTAGTAAGGATTACTTTATATGTTATAATTAATACACAAAAAGCTCGCTGCAGACGACTTAATTTCCGAGAAACGAGGCAGCGTAAGACCTCTTGCCACTCCTCGCTTGTCTTGTTTGCACGGTACGTAAGAATTAATGAAATATTTGGTCCACACATTATAATAGCAAATAGGTACATCTACTTTGCCATGAGAGTCGTTAATTGCAATTGAACTCGATTGATCATAGTAACATCTCTATAATTTTCATACCAATAGATATAAACAGCGCCAAGCTAACAAAACTAGCAATAATAATGTATATGACGACCTAGGCGACACTCAACTGGAATTCGTGCGGGGCAGGTCAAAACGTGAGAGCAATTTGCGACTTTTTAGCTAAGTATTGTCGCTTAATGTCTTTTTTGCTAAGGATGTGGACGCAAAATGTTGTTCATCTAAGAATTTTAGGGCGCTATGAATTTTGAGAAAAGTAAATCATTAGGTCCTAAAACAGCCGGCAAACGCTATAAAGCCGTTATAAGAGTTTAACGTTCATAAAGCGTAGTTTTATTGTGAAACTGCTTTATAGTGTAGGATTACCAACATTATTTAGCTATGAAATCAAAAACTTAAAGGTAGCATTAGTATCTTAACGACTATATAACCTAGTAAAGTTAAATAACGTCTTTCTTGCTATGTGACGAATATTACAATTCTATTATGATGATGTCGTTAAGGGCTGTATGTGATCGTGTAGCTAAGTATTGAAGGTTAACGTCAATTTAGCTTTGTAAAATATATTTTTATCAATATTTAACGGCCTTTTTACTAGACCTATCTCCTGATTCTAAAAGGTTATAAAAATAATTCCAAGACAGATTGATAGAGAATTTTTTTCTGTATAGGATGGCATTTAAAGCTCAAAATCGACCCCCTGTGGCTTAACGACCTTTTAGTCAACGGACGGCAGAGTGTTTTGGTTCGAAGTAAGCTGGAGACTAGTGTCTGTCCATAACATCCTCACGAGGCAAGCTATACTCTTATATTGTGAGTTTCAAAAGGCCTTTCTCAGATATCTATACAAGCGCATGTATGGGTACTACCCTAACATTTACCGCATGGTGGAAGGGCATTTAGCGAATGCTCACCTGGCTACCACCCTCAACTGAGACTGAAGACAGACTGAACAACTGAGATAAGCTCAAGTCTCAGAGTCGAAATCTATCTGTTAGGTATACGCTGAGGTTAATAATAATAATAATTTCATTTTTTGAAGCGCTCGTAGCGAAGTTTACTAAGCTGTTCTCAACCGATCAGCAAAATTAAGCAACGTCGCCCGCGGTCATGAGTTGGATGGGTGACCGCTAGTGATATTACTACTGAGCGTTTCCGTGCTTCGGAGGGCACGTTAAGCCGTCGGTCCCGGTTGTTGTCTTAGGATGGCAGTCGTTATAGCATGGTGGTAGGGCATTTTGCGAATGCCCGCCTGGCTAGCTACCACCCTCAAGCAGAAAATCTGTCGCCAAGCACCTAACGGTGTGTTCCGGTAGCTGTCCTTGAGAGCCAGTACTTCTAGGTTAGCCTGAACAACATCTTCGACCACATCATCACTTACCATCAGGTGAGATAGTGGTGAAAGGCTAACCTATCAGGCATAAAAAAAAAAACGACCAGGGATAGTCTTATTGATACAAATTAAAATAAGACAGTATTCAAATGTAATAAACAAATATGAGAGTCTCAATCATAAAAATAATAATATACGCGAAATAACATAAATAATAATTTACATTTAATAATAATTTCCATTTAATAATAATTTCCATTGAATAATAATTTCCATTTAATAATAATTTACATTTAAAAATATTTTCCATTTAATAATAATTTCCATTTAATATTAATTTCCATTAAAATCATATTAAATATGCTTCAAAACATATCAAACAAATAATTGAGATTCTGCCATTTGTTTATTAGTCAGTATTTGTCAGTCAGACTGTCAGTACATCAACCATACAGCAGTGGTTGCTGTACTGACAGTGACAGGACCGTGCGCACCAGAGACGTGGCCCGTTCCCGCGCGGTGCTGTAGCAACAAGGAACACGCGACTCGACGAACATCCCCGATGCGCTGCAGTGTCTAAGCAGCCCCATCAACACCCTAAACGCATTATTGTACTGGACACGAAATGCGTTGTATTTTTTTTTCGTATATGTCACCCACAGGCTGCTCATGTAGAAGGACGTACAAAATGATCGAAACAAAGTAATTTTAACAACGCGTGAACCTCATCCTTTTGGCCTTCACAGACAACGCCCTTCGTTCCCTCTCTAAGTCTGCATCGTCTCTCAGGTCTTACCTTAACTTAATGGCTGGTATGGTATCTGGACATTTCCCTTGTGCCCGAAAAACCATGCACTCACTTTTGTATTATAGAGCAACCGTGACCCTCAGCATATCTTTCACATATTGCCAAGAGTTTGGATAACCCACAGACTGAGGCACTCAGCAGCACCAGGTCGTCCGTCGTGGTTGATCCAGGTATCATCAGATGAGCCTCATGCTTGTTCCGCCACAATACACATATATACTCATCTTCTCATAATCTAAAATTATTGAAATGACGACCAACACGGTGACTGACTAGTGATTTGAGATCACATTTTTTTGTAAAAGATATAAAATGGGGGCTGAGTCATCCGCGTCCGTAGGAGAGTACCCTAGAGCGAATCCCTACACGTGGTCCCCGGGTGGTGCTAAACAGATGATATACTGGTGGTAGGCTTCGGCCGAGGCTAGTGACCACCCACTGGACAAAGTCACGCCGCCAAACGACCTAGCCGTGTTCCGGCGTGTTGTCCAGTGACGCCGTATGAAAGTCGGGTCAGAACAGTAGCATCCTAAGTAGCCTGAATAAGAAGCACAACGTTCGGCCGCATTGGGCGACTAGTCGCGGAGGGTAGCGGGATCCGAGGCACGGTGCACCGCTGGCCGACCGCAGTCAGTAGGGGACCCAATTGTGACTTAGCCACTCATGAAAGGCTGTCCCGCCAACTGTGAAAAATCCCAGAGATGCGCCATCACGCCGGTCGGCAACCGGGAGAGAGGACGCGATGGACATTTCTGGGGGGGCTCGGGCGTCCCCGCAGTCTCCAGACTAGTCCCCCGTCGATGTGTGCAGTTTCGTTTTGTTTTGCAGGATCTACTGGGCGTGATGCCTCGTTCTACTGCCGACTTTCAACCTTTTTACTCCCAAACTCACCATGCACAGAAACAAAAATATGAGAAAGTTTAGACAGCGGCTGCACTCCCTCTCACTGAAAGTGCACCTCTGCAATATAAGAGGCTTGCACTCTAATCTCGTTCCTGTCCATTACCACCTGGAGACAGATAAACCTCACCTTTTGTTTCTCACGGAGACGCAGATTGGTTGTCCATCCGACGTGTCGTACCTTACTTACCCAGGGTACACCCTGGAGCACAACTTTAAATCACACGCGGGCGTATGTGTATATGCCCGGGATGACATCTGCATTCGGCGTCTCCGAAAATTTGAAGACCCCATGTTCTCTGTGCTTTGGGCGCTGGTGGACACAGGTGTTGAGAAGATTCTCTACGCTTGTGTTTACTGCTCTCATAGTGGAGATCAGGGGACGACCAGGCTCACCGAATACCTCAGTGAGGTGGCGGACGCAGCTCAACAGAGGTACCCTACTGCCCAATTGGTGTTTCTGGGGGATTTTAATGGCCATCACCAGGATTGGCTATACCCATACCAGGACACCAACCATGCAGGTAGAGAGACGCGAAAGCTTGCTTTAGCGTTAAATCTCACCCAGCTGGTCCAAGGAGCCACGAGGGTACCTGATGTTGAGTCTCACACAGCCTATTGCCTGGACCTTCTGCTGACAACTGATCCAGACCGTTACTCGGTGTCGATTTGTCCACCGTTAGGTAAGTCCGACCATTGTCTGGTGAAATCTGTATCCGTCTACTCTCCGCCCGATTCCAGCCCTCGAGGCACCCGGCGGATGTGTCGATACAAATCAGCAGATTGGGATGAGATGCGGTCTTTCTTCGCATCTTATCCGTGGCAGCCTGTATGCTTCTCTTCTGGTGATACTACCGCCTGTGCAAACGCCGTGACAGATGTGTTGCGTTTAGCAATGGAATACTTCATTCCATTCTCTGACGTACCACTGTCCGGCAAAGCTCGCCCATGGTTCAGTCCTGAATGTGGACGCGCTGAGGCGCTAAAACATCAAGCATACTTAGCCTGGGTTGATGCTCGTAAGCACAAGGCAAAGGATATTCACTTAAAGAAGAGAGCTTTTAACAAGGCTGCCAAAGCCAGCAAAAAGGTCTTACAGAAGGCTCGTTTTGACCACATTGGCCGAATAGGGAACAAGCTTGCTTCATACCCTACGGGTAGTAAAGCGTTTTGGTCCCTAGCTAAATCGGTTGAATCGAACTTCTGCCGCCCCTCACTGCCTCCACTGCAGAAACCTGATGGAACGCTGGCTCACACCGCTGAAGAGAAAGCAAACCTGTTTGCTTCTCTGTTTGCGGAGTCTTCACGTCTTGATTCTGGTACTGCGACTCCTCCAATTCTACCTCGAAGCGAAATTGTCATGAATGACATACATATTCGCCAAAAGGATGTTCGTAAGACACTATGCAATCTGGACGTGAATAAAGCCAGTGGTCCTGATGGTATACCTGCAATAGTATTAAAAACTTGTGCGCCTGAGTTGTCTCCTGTACTAACACGCCTTTTTCGGCTGTCTCTTGAGACTGGTAAAGTGCCCAAATCATGGAAGCTTGCTAACGTGCAACCCGTGCCTAAAAAAGGTAGTCATGCCGACCCTGCTAACTATAGACCCATCTCTATCACGTCTATACTCTGTAAGAGTATGGAGCGTGTTCTCAACTGCCGGCTCCTGGCATACCTAGAAGTGAATGATCTCCTCAGTGACCATCAATACGGGTTCCGCCGAAATCGGTCCACTGGGGATCTTCTAGCGTATGCCACGTATATCTGGAGTGAAGCCATTGAGAAACAAGGGGAAGCGCTTGCCGTCTCCCTTGACATCTCTAAGGCCTTTGACAGGGTCTGGCATGACGCCCTTATTAGCAAGCTTCCTGCATACGGCCTGCCTACTGGTTTTTGTGCGTGGATATCGGACTTCCTGAGGGATCGATCATTACGAGTAGTCGTTGACGGCTGCTCGTCAGATCAAATGGGTATCAATGCCGGTGTTCCCCAGGGGTCAGTGCTCTCTGCGACGCTCTTCCTGCTGCATATCGACGATCTGTTAAAGCCCGGTACCTTTGGGTATGCAGACGACAGCACGGTTGTAGAGAGCTATACATCTACCGCACGAACCAGTGAGCCAGAAATCCAGAGACTCAGAGAAGCTATGGTCGAACGCTTGAACTTATCCCTTAAGGCAGTCTCTGACTGGGGCGATGCCAACCTGGTTAAGTTCAATGCCAATAAGACCCAGGCGTGTTTGTTCTCCGCTAAAAGGAGACCATTTCAACTGTCTCCAACTTTCCGAGATGTATCTGTGCCCGTCACAGACCACCTAGACCTCCTCGGTGTCACTCTATCATCGACTCTAAACTTTGGCTCGTATATCGAGTCAAAGGCTCAGTTAGCCGCCAAGAAACTTGGTATCCTCTCAAAGGTGAGACGGTACTTCACACCGGAACAGATGCTAACTTTGTACAAAGCGCAAGTAAGGTCCTGTGTTGAGTACTGCTCTCACCTCTGGGACGGCTCTGCCAAATACCAACTTGAGGCACTGGAGTCGATTGAGAGACGCGCCAGGAGGTTAATAGGCAGCGACTTTCTGAAGGAGTCTCGGCTGCAAAGCCTTGAGCACCGCCGTAAAGTCGCTTGTCTATCGGTCTTTTACCGGATACATTTCGGTGAATGTGCACAAGAACTGCACGACTTGGTTCCGCCCTCACCCTTTTTCCATCGGACGTCCAGACAAACGGGGAGGCGCCATCCGTACATGGTTGATATTCCGAAGACTCGTACGAAGCGCTTCGCTTCCACTTTTCTCGTGCGTACTGCGAAAGAGTGGAATTCCTTACCGTGGTCAGTCTTTCCCGATGAATACAATATGGGTGTCTTCAAATCGAGAGTAAATAGGTTTCTTCTAGGTAAGCGTGCTCCATCCTAGACCACATCAATGCTTAACATCAGGCAGGGTGTGGTCAAACGCGAACCTATAACGAATAAAAAAAAAAAAAAAAAAAAAAAAAAAAAAAAAAACGTGGCAGCCTGGCATGGCATTTCAGCTACAAGATAAAATAAATTTGTGTTGTTTTTAATTTAAATAAGGGTGCCAACTTCCTAAAGTAAAAATAAATGTGAACGCGTTAAAATCGGCAATTTTATTAAACAAACACTTCATTCATTTTTTACAACCTTTACAAAAATACACTTTCATAATAATCTCTCTATAAAACTATTTTACAATCAACATTATTTACAAACATTACAGCATATTTACAATTAAGAGTTCACAATGTGAAAATAAATAGAAGCGAGGACGAACTCGCATCGCACTACACTACACACTAGTATCACACGGAGGCCGCGGGAGGCGCGGGGGGCGGGGGGCGGGGGCTGTGACGTCACACGAGCACGGTGAGCCGCTCGGGCGGGTGGAGGCGCGCGGGGGGCGGCTCGGGCGGCGGCAGCGCGCGCTTCGTGAGCTCCTTGTCGCGCGGCGGCGTGTCGTTGCGCGCGTCCGCGTTCTGCGCCTTGTACAGCGTGTGCGCGCGGGGGAGCTCCCCCCCTCCGCCGCCTCCCCCACCGCCCCCGCCCCCGCCCCCGCCCCCCGCGCCCGCCCCGGCCGGCTCGTCGCGCAGCGGGTTCGCGTACCTGCGCAGGTTCTCTTCGTTCTGCAGATTGTTGGACTTCTCCTCGTCGCAGCGGCGCGAGCGCTCGAGCGCGGCGGCGGCGCGGCGCCGGCGCACGAGCAGCAGCGCCGCGCCGCCCGCCGCCGCCGCAGCCAGCGCCCCCAGCGCGCCGCCCGCCAGCAGCGCCGGCGGCGTGCCGGCCGAGGGGGCGGCGTGCGGGGCCCCCGGCCCGGGGGAGGGCGCGGCCGCGGCCGGCGGGGCCGGGACGCGCAACCGCACCGCGGCACCGAGCAGTGGGTGTGCGGCGAGGCGCCGACGGGACACTAGCTCGCTGAGCTCACGTAGAGCCGCGCTCAGTTCCTCCGCACCAGCCGCGCTATCGCTCCACATCTCGTCACCGATCCACTGGAATAATTTTTTTTATATTAAAGCTGAACTTAAGGTAAACTTCACTTTCACAGAACGCTATCGTCACAACGAACTTGCCCTAATAGTTACTGCTGGGGCAAAATGTTGACATAGCAATCGATGGCAGCCGTCGCACTGTCAAGACCGCGATCGGGCACTGCCCTCGTAAGTAATATTGCCGTGAATCGTGACAATTTTATTAACTGCTGGACTCAGCTAGAGAGCAGGAACATAAATAAATTTGGTAATAGCATTCTGAAAAAATTTACATCTCAAAAGACATTTACGTCTAAACCTTCTAGTGCTCCAAAACAGTCATTAGATAGCACAAACGAATGCCGAAGCGCTTTGAAAAATTTAGGGGTTAATACTTATTCATGGGACGTAATAATAGTCTTCTTAATTAGCCAAAAACTATATACTCTGAGTCCTCACGGGACTTGGGAACAAAAAGTTACTGAGACCGTTTTAAACTTGCCTACATTGGCTTTATTTGAGGAATTCTGAGAGAATATGTTCCTGGCAGCTGTACCCAAGTCGCTACTACTTTCTTTTTGTCATCATAAAACATGTAACTGTAAGAAATTTGCAAAGGAAACCACCGACACAAAACGTAATTTTGCTCAAACGAATCACTTATAATTTGACTGTTATACTATATAACTAAATACTAACCATACAGTTTTTCAATGTACTTTATCAACCTGGTGTCGTTTATGTAAAAAGAAACACCACACTTTATTACACCCCAAAGGTTAAAAAACAATCCTTTACAATATCTGTGAATAAGAGTGTTGTTGCTACAGTTACGGTATCGACATTAGGTTCTGCAAGTTAACAGGCTCCAGGCGAAAGTTCAGATTCCTCAAAGATCACCCCCTGTTTTGTAAATTCGCCCAGTCAAGTCATGTTAGCTAGCACCTTGGTAAAAGCAGAATCCAACCAGAAAACGACTGTCGTTTTAAGGTCTCTTCTTGATCAGGGATCGCAGCATACTTTTTTAACAGAAGCTGCAGTGCAGCTATTAGTCTTAAAAAGAAACTTGAGATTGGTTTAGTTACTGGGCTAAGCAGCGACCAAAGTTCGACTGTTGCGTCGAAGCACACTGTTTTGTTATCAATCCAGTCCCGTCATGATCCACATTTCACTACCACGGTAAAGGCACATGTGTTGTATAAGTTAACGTGCTTTTTATCTAGTTCAACGCTGCATGACCTGCAGAGTTTACCAGCATTTTAAACATTCAGGTTAGTGATAGCGCAGAACACTAGGCTAGGCTGGATCTTATCTGGAACTGTGCACTCTGCTGGTAATCCCAACTATAGCGAACAGTGCCACAGTATTGTCAATATGCACCTAGCGCATATTGATTAGCAGTTTGAAAATAAACTGCTTAAGAAATTCTGGGAGATGGAGTCGGAAGTCGGAGCTATCCTCCCAGAAGCAGAAGCATTTGACCCTAGAGGATCAAAAATGCGAAAAGTTGTTTGCTAGAACCACCACTAGAGACGAGTTAGGTCGTTATGTGGTCCGACTCCCAGTTTAAGACAATTGACCCAGCATGCAAGTATGGAGGTTCCAAGAACATTGTTCGCAAACGATTTCTCATGCTAGAGAAAAGGATGAGCAAAACTCCTGAACTTAAGAGTGAGTATCTGAAGGTCTTTAACGAATATATTAGTTTGGCTCATATGGACGAGGTGAGCAACCACGATTTATAGAATGCGTTTTACCTACCTTTTGTAAGACAAGATAAAACTACCAGCAAAGTACTCGTGTTTTTTGATGGATGTTGTTTTGGATTAAACGGTATTTTATTAAATAATGATTTGATGACTGGCCCTAGTCTTCAACCGGGGTTGAGATGATGGGTTGGCGTTGCTACAAGATATCCGGATATGTTCAGACAGGTGAAGATTGCGGAAGAACACGTTGACTTTCAGCGAATCTTTTAGGGCGATGATCCAAACGTTGATATAAAGCATCTATGCCTACTGAGAGTCACATTTGGAACATCGTCAGCACCATACTTGGCAGTGCGTTCTCTGCAACAGTTAGCCAGGGGATGATGGCAACGATATGCCATTGGCTCAAAATCGTGTGCTAACAGATTTCTACATGCATGACTTCATGACGGGTTGTCATTCTGTAAGGGAAGGCGTACAAATCCATGAGCAAATGAGTACTCTTCCTGGGCGTGGAGGTCTTCCCATGCAGAAGTGGTAAAGCAATAGTCTTGAGCTGATGGGATATGTCCAAAGTGAATGTCGTTCAAACACTGATTTAGAACTCAAGACGGATGAATTTATGAAGATTTTAGACCTGACATGGAAGCTGACACTTTTCAATGCACGGTTTTGCTTCCTCCGATTGAAGGGCATAGTCGAGTGATATCGGACATTGCACAACTTTATGAACCTTTAGGATAGCTGGCCCTTGCTATCACAACAGGTAAGGTTTTTATAAACAGATTGTGGCTATCCGGTATAGGATGGGATGACCCACTTCCATTATCTTTGCACAAAGCCTGGTTCGAATATCGCAGCGTAGAGAAACTGCGGAAAACCCGCATATCATGATGGACTAAGTCGAGCAAAGATGATAGGTGTCTAGAGCTCCAGGGATTTTCAGATGCCTCCAGCGTAGCTTACGCTGCTGTGGTTTATTCGCGCGTTATAGATCATGATGGAAACGTGCATGTGAGCTTGGTGACTTTCAAGACTAGGGTAACCCCCATTAAGCAGGTGTATATATCGCTTAAACACACAGCTAAACTTCTCAATGAAGTCGCAGAGGTTTTGAGCGTTTGCACCTGCATGCATGGACAGACCCGTCAATAGTTCTGGCTTGGCTTGGCAGTCACCATAGTCGCTGAAAAACTTCATTGCGAACAGAGTCTCCAAGATATTCACCATTTCTGATGCAAGTCATTGGTCTCACGTATCTTCGAAGGACAATCCCGCTGACTGTGCCTCAAGAGGAATAATGTCTTCGGAGTTGTTAGAGAACGACTTATGGAATCGCGGTCCAGAGTGGCTGCATATTAAACATTGTCTATAGCAAGTGAGATTTAAAAGACACATCTCTGGAAGAAAAAACTATAATGAATATAATCTCTGGAAGAAAAAAAATACAATAATATGCGTATTACATACCTATCATATCAATTACGATATTTTTGGAATGAATTCCTCGACTGTGTATGGTGCCAGGTCAGTGAGGAAAGTCTAAAATTTAATTTTAAAAATTGATAGCGTTTTCGCATTGCGTATAGGTTCAGGGAGCACATTGTACACTTTAACCCCAAAAATCCTAGTAGATTTGCTCGATTTAGTGAGCGTATGACAAGGTATTATAAGGTTGTGTGCGCGCCTCGTATTTATATTATGATCATCATTGTTTCGTTTGTAGGCGGATATGTTTTTGTATATATAATATATACACCAATATGGTAAATATACAGAGCTGGCAACGTTTTTATCTTCAGGTCCTTAAAAATGGCCTTAGATGGTGTATTTGGCGCAACTCTCGCGACCACGCGCACAGCTCGCTTCTACATGACAAATGCACAGTACCAATCTGAGGAGTGACTCCATAGATCAACACCATAGGCTAACAGGGAATACACGGTGGCGCAGTAACAATCGCGTACCGCTTGGTGCGACAAGACTCGAGCTACCCGGCCCAGAGCAAAACAAGCTCGTCCTAGCTTCTCGCATAGCGTATCTAGGAGAATGGGCCAGGTGAGTGATCTGTCCAGTAGGAAAGCCACTATTGGAAACATATCAACCTGAGTCAAAGTCACCTTGTCCATCACTACGCTTAAATCGCGATATCACCTTCCTGACAAGTTGAACTGTATGACGTTTGTCTTACTTGGATTAAGTGCCATACCATTAACTTTATACCAGTAAGAAAGTTGACGAGCTACGTTGTTCAACTTGCTCTCTAGCTCATTCACATCTGTTGCTGTTACAACTTGCGCCACGTCATCTGCATACATCAGCAGTCGTGCGTCAGACACGGAATTTGGTAGATCATTAATCAGAAGGCTGAAGGTGAGGTTAGATACACTAGAACCCTGAGCTACTCCAACCTTCAGCTCTAAAGATTCCGATCTGACTTCACCACCTCCCGCCACAACTGTATGTTCTCTCTGTCGCATAAAATCACTCATGAATAACAATGCAGGACCTCTCACACCATAGTGATGTAATTTGAATTCTTGGAGGCGATGGCTACAAACGTCAAAAGCGCGCGAAAGATTACAGCTGATAACAGCGACTTGCTGCCCCGCCTCCCGCGCCTGTAACACCTGTGAAACAAGTTCACGTACTAGATCTGTAGTGGAGCGGCCTGACCGGTAGGCATATTGTTTGTCGGACAATGCTTCTGTTATATTTAAATATTTTTGAAGTCTAGTACAGATACTGGTCTCTGGAACATTCGCCACTGCAGGTTATTATGCTTATGGGCCTATAGTCCTGACAGTTTTCTTTTCTGCCTTTTCCTTTATAAACAGGTTTCACTTTTATATTTTTTAAGGCTTTAGGGAATATTTTTTGTTTTAAAATATTGTTATACAGATCATTTAAAGGCGGAGCTATTTCATCTACAGCGCTACGTAACAGACTGCATGATAAACCATAAAGGTCTTTTGTATTTTTAGGTTAAGTTAATTATATTTCGAATTTCCTGAATAGTGAAAGGGGTCAGTCTAATTGATGTTAATGACGTAGGCTTTCCTTTAGCAAGGAGCTTAATAACTTCAACCAAGTTCGCGTCGGGCACATTTTTGCTGCGTTCGCGTATTGATGATTGAAATAGTTCACTACTTCCAATTTCGATTCAAACCTCGATCCGTCGCTTCTTCTTACATCATCGGTAACATCAGGCTTGTATTTAAGATGTGGTCTGGTCTGTTCTTGCAAAATCTGCCATACCTCCTTACATTTATTATCGCTCTACTCAATTCCACGCGAATAAAATGCAGCGCATTCTTTGGCTAAACATTTGTCATACTTTTTTACATAGGATTCAATAAACGTTTTCAATCTCTCGTAATTTGGGAACACAATTTGTAGATTACACAAATCCTGAAGAAAGTCTTTCATTGCTATTATTTCGTTATTAATCCAATTATTATCGTTTGTCTTAGTTGCTACAGATTTAAGCGGAAAACTAATTTCAGTAGCTCGCGTCATAATATTTATAAAGCCAGTAGCATAATCGTTAGTGTTGTATCGGTACTTACAGCGTAACGTCTGCCAGTCAATAGCTTGTAATGTTTTTATGAAAAGAGTACGATTTTTTACCGTATACTGCCTCTTCATGACTCTTTCTGGTCTAGAATTTGTACTCTTACTCAACGCACAATTTATATCTATTCGTAGACCATAATGATCCCTAACAGGGCCAACTATAGGTCTGACGCTTATACGACAATCATCTATGTTACTCAAGCAGTGGTCGAGTGTGGAATCACAGGTGGCGGTGACTCATGTCAAGCTACTACGTACGGCATTCACCACCTTACCGTTTTTTCTCAAATTATAACGATATTTGTCAAGAACTTCGAATCTTCAATGAATTTAATTTTTTTATATACGAAGTAGTCCAGATAGACTCACCAAAGCGAGATCGAGCGCATCATCATCGTCCGGCGCCATGTCGCAGAGCAGCGCGAGCGGCGGCGCGCGGGGGGCGTGGGCGGCGCGGGGGGCCAGCGCGGCGGCGAGGGCGCGGCGCAGGGCGGCGCAGGCGCGCTCCGCGTGCGCGCCCGCCGCCACCCGCTCGCGCGCCAGCTGCAGCCGCGCGCGGGCGCAGCCGGCGGGCGGGGGGCCGCGCGCCCCCGGCCAGCAGGCGGGGGGCGCGGGCAGCGCGGGGGGCTGCACGCTGCGCCCCGCCACGCGCCGGCACTCGCCGAGCGGCACGCACGGCCCGCGCACGCACAGCGCCGGCCCGCCGGGCACGCACACCTACACGGACACGACACAACATATTTTATTTTACTTGTAAAACAAACAGCCTTCATGTTAATAATAAGTTCAAACAAAATTACATAAGCCTTAGATAATTTTAACTAATCGAAACAAGATAATATGTGTATGCCCCTAAAACATAAACAGGGCCGCAACGCCCATTAAACATTAGTGCACATAATATTTGCATAGATTCGGTCCATATGAAAATCTTGAATGAAAAAAAAACGGGATTGGTAATTCCATCCTTCACCTACTAAAGTGGTTCACCTCATAGGTCCGTGATCATATTATCCAAACTGTGATGTTGAACTGATTTACATGTGATTTAGCGCCCATTCGATCTAGCTTAACCTAGGGGTCGATTCTTAGCCCTGTACTAATTATTCGGTACCGTTTGCGCGTGCATTACTGAATGGGGTGAAACGGGGTGTGTACCCCGCGATGCTGCAACGCAGCCCGCTGCACATAATATGGACATAATATGTCCCTATCCAAGCGAAACATTAAAAAAAAAATAGTGATCTGTGGAATTATTTAGCGTCTTTGTGAAGTTGTCGAAGTAACTTGAGCCTATTTCTATTATTTTTGCTCTGTACGATTTTGCGGGGCGTAAATTTTAAGCTAATATTTAGTTTCTTAAAAATTTATGTTGTAATTTTGCTTTTTGAACTATACGTATATTTTGCGTTCTGATAATAAGGACTTTGTTGATTGTTGCCGCCCTCTTCATAGGCTTGAATTTTGTTGTAATGATATTGGCTTGAAGATTGTGCTTCTGAACCGTTCTCCAGCTCCGGGATTGACCCTTGACATGACTTTGACTTGACTTTCCTCGATGAAGATGCATCGCCGAAGAACATTTTTGTAAGTGCTTGAAGTCATTTTGTTTTTAATTTTAAGTAATAACTTCGTGTAACGCGAACTGTATCCGTCTGTCTCAAGTGCTGGTTCAGCATACGAGGGTGCTACGCTTCCACGCGTATATTTTCTAATGGAACCATTCCTGGACGATCCTTTTTTGGGTGCAAAGGCGTGATTTTCTGATAACCTTTTGTTTGAAAAATCTCTGGGTTTGTAAAGATTTCAAAACACTGCATTTGAAATTGTTGTTAAAATCGTTTTAAATTTCGTTTATTGCATCAAGCAGCTAAAATCACAAAGTCATTCAGAAAGTTGACTGTACCATTTGAAAAATCTGTAACTCCAATTCATACTTTTATTCAGAGTGTCAAATTATTACTGCTTTACGATCATAATGTCTGAAATAAGTTGCCTGAATATGTACCATGCCTTGACTTACCAGTGAACCTAGTTATGGCGACCAATCACCACCTAGGAAATAAGAAATTGACGCCTGCCAAGTGTATGCAATCCCCCCGATTGAGACCATTCTCCTACCAACGGTCCGTGTTAAGTTCTGGGGAGTCACTGGAGCCGTGCTATTTTCTGGCTCTAAAGGTTGCATTATATCTACTTGGTTGGTAGGGCAATTAGGCCTAAACTTGCGATAATATTCTGACGTTATCCAAGCTGTAGGTAACGCAGCTGTATCTACTGCTGAGGGGCAACTTACGGTATTGTTCACCCCTGTTGAATCTCCATCCCCGAGAATAGGTACTTCGGCTCCTATTATGGAGAAAATTTTAGGTAGGCATCCACAGAAACAATTATTGTCCACTTCTGGGGTTAGTTTGACATCGGGCTTGAGCCTGGGCGAACCCAAATTTGACATACCGGGACAAATTAATTTGTTGATTGGCTCCGATGGACCCGGTAATTTTTTTAAGGGTAATAACCGGATCATACAGCTAGGTGGCTTAGTAGTCATCCCGACCATATTTGGTTTTGCCTTGATTAAACCAGTCTTAAGGGTTCCCCCTCCACCCGTACCTGACTGCTTGTTGACAGTTAGCTTCGCTCTCTCTGAGGCGGTTCAGAGTTTTTGGGAAGTAGAGGAGCCCCCTTTAGCAGTACGTTTGGATCTAAAACATGGGGAGAGCGAGTTGATCTTCCAGAACAACACTGGCTGACTCCGTTCTGGCCGGAACATTACCAAATTGCCGTTTCTCTCTGTTCGGCCTCCGTTAGGTCAATCCTGACCTATTGCTGAAAAGCAATTATTGGCTATGGAACGCCGGAGGGGGAGGGATCTGGAGCTTCGCCAGAAGTACATTGACTTCATGAGGGAGTATGAAGTGTTGGGACATTTGTCCGTTGCAAATTTGTATTGGCGTTCGGTGGAGCACTACTTTCTTCCTGACCACGCAGTAGTGAAGCCATCAAGTGGCTAGCTGCCTACGGTCTTTGATGGTTCTGCACAGACTTCTACGGGCACATAATATTCCAGCAACGCGTCAAGTGGACTGACAAAACCGATCCACCCTCGTTTTGGTTAAAGAGCTAACCTTCCGTCACTAAGTTGGCACAGGGGCGCATCCTCAGCCCAGTGTGAGATGCACAGCGAGGTGAACTTACCGCAGGAGTGGGGCATGACGTGTAGCTAGCGGCTTTGTTGAAAGCCATGCTGGAAAGCGAGACGATGTGGAACGCGGGCATCTTTTGTGAAGAGGTGATGTCTTTGAAGGAGGTGGCAGAAAGGGAGCGGGAGATTACTTAAAACCTCCCATGGAAAGCAGGGCGACGCAGGAGACTATACGACCTCCTTCATCCCCCATAACCGAGGTCTGGCGGTGGTCTAAGGGGCGACTGCCGCCACCACAATGACCTCGAGGTGGTGTGCGCAGTGTTTCCACATGTCCCTCATGTACGATGAGATGAAAGTAGATCCAGCTTCACCTCAGCTCGGGAATAGGAGCCCAAGGAATGACCCAACGCCGCGTGGGTTACGGTAGAGTGCTCAAGCGTCCCCGTAGCCCAGGCATTAAGGCGACCCGTAGAAACACCGTGTGGTTTTTAGCTGGTAGGGGCACTTGCTGCTGCGGATGAACTTGGTGCCGAGCCCGGCATACCCCACCCACCTCCTCTTTGGTGCGAAAATGCGTAAAGGCGTTCTCCACACGGAAAAAAAAGGCGGCTCATCCTCAACTTGGTGTTTGAGAACGATGGTGTCCTTCGAATTGCTGGTGTCCTGGTAGACGGTTCGGTCCTGAAGAAATCGATGACAATCTTGGCACGATTACCAATAGATTAGCGACCTGGTACCCGGTCCGAGGCGGGTAGATGTTCCGACAGATTGCGAGTCTAGCGTTGGTTTTTTTCCAATGTGCCTTTTTGTGAAATTGTTGAAGTAACTTGGGCCATTCTATTCTGTGATCTGTGGTTCTTTTTGGCGTCTTTGGTTTTGCCAAAGAGGTTTGATTGAGGGCTTGCAAATATTTCCGTAATTTGGGTATCCTCGCCTTTTGATCGGCTTGTAAGCTGCCGCGAGTGTTTGGTGTTTGAATTTGACTAAATTGTTGTTGGTTGAAAATTTATGCTAAAGTTTGATATTGCCCTCGTGAATTGCCTGTGTCGGCCAACGCAAGTGCAATTTCCATATTTAAGTAGCTTTTGTATTTATTAGTTAAGAAGCAGGTTTATAAATTGTCTGTATTTTCTAAAACTTTTTGGGTATAACTGTACTTTTTTGCAAATCATGGAACTTTAATTACTAAATTACAAATATACGATAGAAAAAAATTAAGTCATGTGCGGGAGTATTTTCATACTTCATCCAAATTAAAAACTTTCCAAAACAAAACAGTATGAAAAATATATTATTGTGTGGACAGTTGAGATTAGTCATAATGTGTGACAAAGGATGATTTCGTTGCAGTTTATTACATTCTTACCTTAAATCCTGCTGGCTTTCCAATAATTAATTAATTATCCCAATATTCTCAAGTTCAAATAATCGTGAAATACAGCAATAACGGCCAGTCTTTGTCGAGAGTACCTAGACGGTCGATTCCAAATTCTACTATAACAAGCAAAGATATCATATCTTTGCTAAAGCTTTCAAACGTTCGGACTTTTGGAAACCGAGTCACTCAGGACAAGGAATGAAAGTCTTCAAAATATTATTGTGTTCATTTAAATCTTCATCATCGTTTATCACCGACCAAGTTGACGCAAATCAAAAACAATAGTTGAATAAAGTGAGCGGTAAGTACCTCGTCAGTGCGGCAGGGCATGGCGCTAGGCGCGAGGCAGTCCGGCACGCCGCACCAGAGCCGCGTGCAGAGCGGCGCGCCGGCCACACAGCGACACACGTTGCAGCCCCACCACCACGTGCCGTTCCCGGCGCCGCACGCGTCCCGCCCGGCCCCCTCCGCGTCCGCACTGTCGCCGCCCTCGCCCTCCCACCCCTCCCAGCCCTCCCAGCCCTCGCCGGCGCCTTCTGCGCCCAGACCTGCCACCACTGAAACGGGAAACCGTTTTTAGTTTACTCAAACTAACTATAATTCTTTAGGAAGGCTGTTGGAAATACTTGAAAATAAAACACCACATACATAAAACTATCTGAATATCTAGTAGGTAATGCCACACATTTCCATAAAATGTGATGTGCACATCCACTATCGTTACGGAATCTAAATAAAAAATCAGCACATTCAGAAGATCATAAGATCTCCTGAATGTGCTGATTTTTTATTTATGACTTCGAAAAGTACAAAATTAGGAAGAACTCACGTTCAAGACAACGCCTCGCGGTTCGATGCGGCAACACGGGGCAGATGCAGCGTGGAGGAGCATGCGGTCGCGCGGCATCGGGCATGCAGGCGGCGGGCGGAGGGCATGGGGGGGCGCAGACGCGCTCGCCGCACGTGTCGCCCGTCCAGCCCGGCGGGCACTCACACGCCCACCACTCGCCGCCACTGACGCAGCGGCCGCCGTTACGGCACGGTGCCGACGCGCACGGCTCCAGCGGCACTTCACAAAGCGAGCCCGTGCGGCCCTCGCGGCACGCACAGGCCCAGCCCGGCGCCTGCGCCGTCGGCACACAGGCGCCGCCCCCCGCGCACGGGCAGGCGAGGGGCGGCGGCGCGGGGGGCGCGGGGGGCGCGGGGCTCTCGCAGGCAGCGCCGCCCCACCCCGCGGCGCACGCGCAGCGCCACGCGCCCGACTCGCGTACACACGTGCCGCCGTTCAGGCACGCTCCGTCCGGACATCTATCGACAGCTTCCACGCGCATCGAACAAGTTTTACCTGTAAACACTATTTCATGTAAAATATCACGTTAACGAGCATTGAAACCGAAACGCAGGTGTCTAGCGACTTACCAGTCCATCCCTCGCGGCAGACGCAAGCGAAGTCTGCGGTTCCGTCTATGCAAGTTCCGTTGTTGCGGCATGGGTTCTCCGCGCACTCGTCGAGTTCTGCAAACGTAAACACATACATTCGTTGAGGGTTGGTACATGACAGATAGATATGATCGAGAGATAATATTTTATATTCTCCCTCGATGATTTCGAGTGTCTTTAGGTTTCGAATATGTATAAAATTTGTATTATAATTCGAAGAGGGACTTACGAACTTAGACAGTTGATAGTGGCCAAATTACCGTGGATGGATATCAACAACACATTCAACACGTATATGATATGTTTTAAATATATGTGGGTTCCGTTCGTATAAAGCTCCCCCGCGCATCGCCCATTTCACGGTGGCCGTAATCGTCTCACCGAGAGGATTATTCGATGTATATTGAGTCTACTGGTTCTGTAAACAATCAACTTACAGCCGCACTTCGAAGAAACGCAAGATCTGCCGAAAATATCACCAATGTACGTAAGAATTTGCATCAGATAGAGACAATCTTTATCCTACAAAAGCGTGCCATTCGAGCCATATATAAAATGGATCCTATTCGATAAACGACAGGGATTCCCCTGAGGGATCTTTTTAAAGAAATTGATATTTTAACTTTACCAAGTCTGTATATATTTGAAAATATTATGTATGTTCGTAAAAAATTTAGTAAATTTAAATTAAACAGTGACAATCACGATTACAATACTAGGAATAAACATATAATAGCGGTGCCAGGTTTTAGATTAGCAAAGACAAATAAATGGTCCTTAGGTAATTGTATACGGTTTTATAATAAAGTTCCCAAACATATTACAACGCTCACAGAGGGGAAAAGTTGCACGTGAAAAACATATAGAAACTTTAATTTATAGAGTGATTCAAGGGAAAGGTATATGTGTATAATACATGCATAATATAGTAGAGAAAATACATATTCAATTAAGTACCTTAAATATATTGTGTATTTAAAATAGATCAATATGCTCTTACAGCATTAGATTTTTCGTTGTGCGTTGAATATGTCGCTCTTTCAAGAGTATAACTTCTAAAGAGAACATGTTTGTATTGTGTAAGGACATAAAGGCTGTGAATGTTATATATAACGACATTCTGTAGTATATTGCATCCGTGCGAAGCCGGGGCGGGTCGCTAGTATTCAATAAATCAACTCAATTCTGAAGCCGTGAGCCAAGCGGTAAGTAATTCCGTACGCAACAATTTGTAACAAAGCACTACAGCTGCAGATACCACACACTCTTTGTTAAAGCTTGTGAACTGCGTTGATGTAGTTTATAATTTACCCACATGTTTGTAGTATTTAAGGCTAGAGTACTCGTAGCGCTATCCATACAAACGTAGTTTCGTCATATTTTAAATACCTTGGTAGGTATTTAAAATATGACGAAACTACGTAGTGTTCAACGAAGTGAACATTGAATGTATATTGCTGAGCCAAATATGTATGCCTCTGCTCCGGGGCCACAGCTACTCTTAAAATGTTTTGTATAGTTTTCGAGAACGTAAGCGGCTGGATAAACCTTACTTAGGTTTTTAGACAATATGTACCATATCACAATTATAATATTTAATGTTAATAAATAAGAAAATAATACCCATGGAGTGCAGCGCCGCCCGCAGGTCTACAGTTCGGAAAATTTAAACACAATTTAAATTTAAACAAATTGTTTTACGCTTGGAGCTAGATATCGTAATTATTTAACAACATCATAGTATTCGTGCGTTATAATAACATTGTTCGTATTATCTTGAACAGTTATTGAACACCATTGTACAATATATAAGTCAACGTTCACTTTAAGCCACATTAGAGTATTTATGTTTTACTTTCTAACAGAATGAACTCTCTGCTAGAATGCTAGATGAGTGCATGATACAGAAGCAAGAGTAGGTATGTTGGGTTGGTTTGGGTACTAACGCAGCGTGCAGAGCGGGCCGCCGTAGCCCGCGCGGCAGCGGCAGCGCGGCGCTAGGGGCGGGGCGCGCTCGCAGCGTCCGTGCGCGCACGGGGCGCCCCCGACGCACGGGGCCGGGGGCGGGGGCGGGGGCGGTGCGGGGCCAGCGGGGGCGCGCTCCCTGGCAGCTCGCTGCGTGCAGTTCTTGCCTGCCCAGCCGGGCGCGCAGTGGCAGTAGTAGTCGCTCTGCGCCGTGTAGCACGCCGCGCCGTTGCCGCACGGCGCGCCCGCGCAGTGGTCGCGGTCGTCCTGTACATATACACGCTTTATCACTCACACCTGCGCCTTATTGTCTGTATCAGATCATAACTAGGTATATATGATGTGAGTGCACTTGGAAAATTCAGGAATATAAGAAAAGCCGTTTTAGTACATTGTACATCGAGGGGAGAAAACGATATATTTCTGTTCGAGAGTTTGTTTAAGCCCGACGCGTAAAGGCAACTCGAGAACAGAAATAGAACTTTCTCCCGAGTGATACATAGTGCTTTATACTACACCTACGAAGAAAATAAAATCATTATATTACGCTTTCTCGTACTTACCTCGATACTTCTCAGGCGTTAAGTTCTTTATGATTTCTTGAACTGCATTTCTTATTTCTGGTGTATAAAATAAGATCTGGTGGAATATGGATTTTCATACAACATTCCTTCACTGCTACGGAGTGAAGGAATGAAAATCCATATAACTTTCCCCGCCGTACATTTTATAAGGGAAAAATGACAAACTTTATAACATGTTTTTGAACGAGTAATGAGACCTTTTCTGAGTGGGTGTGGTATAAAATATTTTATACCACACCCACTCAGAAAAGGCGGGGAAAGTTATATGGCAGTGAAGGAATGTTTTATGAAAATCCATACCTGGCCTGGTAGCGTTCTTTTGTTTTTAGCTGCTTACTTTAAAAAAATCAATGTCAAAAAGGTTTTATATCAAATAATTAGACAAAAGAGGTGTGATTTTTATTTGTACTCGATTTTCAATGAAAGGAGGTTGGCAACCTTTTTTTGCACTACGATAAAAAAGCACGGCAATTTGTTATGTTTGGTTAAATTTTGTTTTTTATTAAATTTATATTTTAACAGTACGCTTTTAATTATTCTAAATTATTTTCCAAAATGTCATCTGATAGTGAGTGTCGACGATTTTATAATCATGACGCCACCAGAAATAAGAAATGCAGCTCAAGAATATTAGAACTTACTCATAAAGAATATTATTTATTCATAAAGAACTTACTGTCTGAGAAGTCTCGAGGTAAGTAAGAGAAAACGTATAATGATTTTATTTTCCTCGTAGGTGTAGTATAAAGCACTATGATCACTCGGGAGAAAATTCTATTTCTGTTCTCGAGTTGCCTTTAAGCCCTCCGCTACGCGTCGGGCTTAAACAAACTCTCGAACAGAAATAGATCATTTTCTCCCCTCGATGTACAATGTACTAATGTAATGTACACGTATAGGTATTAAAGAAAACCCACAAACAGAATTGGTACGATATCTACATTAAGTAGGTACCCACCTACATTGTGAAGACGCGTACTGAGCAATTTATCCTTACTCAATCAAAAAAATAAACACACACGTTTCGTTATACATATTTTGATCCCATGATTTAAGAGCTGAGTATATTTTGGCTTATTCGTCAACTCGCGAGTTGGCACCTTCCCATTTCACCTATTTGTTTCTGTCGTCAACAGTATTAAGACCAGTTAAGTATCGACTATCCAGAAAGATAGGAAGAAAGAAAATAAGTTTATTCGATATTATTTACATACTTGACTTATACAAAATAAAAGAACACAAGTGGGACGCGGCCGATGACGCATGCTATCCGTTATGACGTTGCTTGCGCGCAAACCCTTGCTGTCTCCCTCTACTTCCTGTTGCAAACCCGTTATCACGCCGTTGTTTTATCTTTGAGTTCGTTATATAGTTGAGTTATCATAGAGTCAGCTAAGCTGCCGGTTAAAGTGAATTACACATTTTGTTAAGTACTAGCTGTACCTGCGACACAAAATTTTGAATAAAATTTTGTAATGTAAGTACATATATGTAAAATTAAATTTGGGAGATGAAAACATGACATGTTAACCTTTCTTAAGGTTTGTTTACAATTAGTCTCACGGTCACGTAAATATTACAGTAGTATAATAAGATAGGTATTTTATGTAGTAAAAGGGCAGTTTCTTGCTATCAATTTAGTGCTATAGTTTAAATTACTTGTATTAGTAATATAAAGCAAAAATTGTACGTTTGTTACTTTCTGTTTTATGTTTTTCTCTTATTCGTTTAAAAAAATAGTCAAACCGGATAGTTCATGTTTATCGCAATGTATTTGAAATGTTAGTCAAAGATGTCTAACTGTAACAAATCTTTTCAGGAAGTGGATCACAAGCAGGTCCGTGTAGTAGTGAAACTAGATATATAGATAATGAATAGATTCAGGCGTTACTTTGAGGAAATCCATATTTAATAATAACAAATATTATTAAAATATTTTAAGAAAACATCAATTTAATATTTTAATAAAACACTTAAAATATATAAAAATATATCTAGTGACCGTTCCGCCTAATTTTCCTGATAAGCCGACGTGACGTCACAAACGCCACGCAGCCAAACCGGAATAATTTTCGACGCGTGTCGCTTCTACACAAAGCATCCTCAGGAGGTCTTGACTCTACGAGCGCACGATCGAGAAATTCTCGTTAACAAGAAAATTTGGCGGAATTGTCACTAGATAACCCTATACTACCTAATCAATTTCCGCCCCATTTCAATTTTGCCATTTCTATCGAAAATTATTGAAACAGTTGTGAATAAACAAATCACAGTTTATCTTTCTAAAGCCTCCCTCCTTAACACATACCAATCAGGTTTCCGTCTTGGACACCGCACTACTACAGCACTTCTTAAATTTACTGAAGACATAAGAAAAGCCATGGAAAGGTCCCGAGCCATCATACTTGTACTTATCGACTTCAGTAATGCCTTTAACGCTGTAA
>CAWPXZ010000016.1:0-22500 GCA_963890685.1 Plagodis pulveraria
AACCTAACCTAACCTAACCTAACCTAACCTAACCTAACCTAACCTAACCTAACCTAACCTAACCTAACCTAACCTAACCTAACCTAACCTAACCTAACCTAACCTAACCTAACCTAACCTAACCTAACCTAACCTAACCTAACCTAACCTAACCTAACCTAACCTAACCTAACCTAACCTAACCTAACCTAACCTAACCTAACCTAACCTAACCTAACCTAACCTAACCTAACCTAACCTAACCTAACCTAACCTAACCTAACCTAACCTAACCTAACCTAACCTAACCTAACCTAACCTAACCTAACCTAACCTAACCTAACCTAACCTAACCTAACCTAACCTAACCTAACCTAACCTAACCTAACCTAACCTAACCTAACCTAACCTAACCTAACCTAACCTAACCTAACCTAACCTAACCTAACCTAACCTAACCTAACCTAACCTAACCTAACCTAACCTAACCTAACCTAACCTAACCTAACCTAACCTAACCTAACCTAACCTAACCTAACCTAACCTAACCTAACCTAACCTAACCTAACCTAACCTAACCTAACCTAACCTAACCTAACCTAACCTAACCTAACCTAACCTAACCTAACCTAACCTAACCTAACCTAACCTAACCTAACCTAACCTAACCTAACCTAACCTAACCTAACCTAACCTAACCTAACCTAACCTAACCTAACCTAACCTAACCTAACCTAACCTAACCTAACCTAACCTAACCTAACCTAACCTAACCTAACCTAACCTAACCTAACCTAACCTAACCTAACCTAACCTAACCTAACCTAACCTAACCTAACCTAACCTAACCTAACCTAACCTAACCTAACCTAACCTAACCTAACCTAACCTAACCTAACCTAACCTAACCTAACCTAACCTAACCTAACCTAACCTAACCTAACCTAACCTAACCTAACCTAACCTAACCTAACCTAACCTAACCTAACCTAACCTAACCTAACCTAACCTAACCTAACCTAACCTAACCTAACCTAACCTAACCTAACCTAACCTAACCTAACCTAACCTAACCTAACCTAACCTAACCTAACCTAACCTAACCTAACCTAACCTAACCTAACCTAACCTAACCTAACCTAACCTAACCTAACCTAACCTAACCTAACCTAACCTAACCTAACCTAACCTAACCTAACCTAACCTAACCTAACCTAACCTAACCTAACCTAACCTAACCTAACCTAACCTAACCTAACCTAACCTAACCTAACCTAACCTAACCTAACCTAACCTAACCTAACCTAACCTAACCTAACCTAACCTAACCTAACCTAACCTAACCTAACCTAACCTAACCTAACCTAACCTAACCTAACCTAACCTAACCTAACCTAACCTAACCTAACCTAACCTAACCTAACCTAACCTAACCTAACCTAACCTAACCTAACCTAACCTAACCTAACCTAACCTAACCTAACCTAACCTAACCTAACCTAACCTAACCTAACCTAACCTAACCTAACCTAACCTAACCTAACCTAACCTAACCTAACCTAACCTAACCTAACCTAACCTAACCTAACCTAACCTAACCTAACCTAACCTAACCTAACCTAACCTAACCTAACCTAACCTAACCTAACCTAACCTAACCTAACCTAACCTAACCTAACCTAACCTAACCTAACCTAACCTAACCTAACCTAACCTAACCTAACCTAACCTAACCTAACCTAACCTAACCTAACCTAACCTAACCTAACCTAACCTAACCTAACCTAACCTAACCTAACCTAACCTAACCTAACCTAACCTAACCTAACCTAACCTAACCTAACCTAACCTAACCTAACCTAACCTAACCTAACCTAACCTAACCTAACCTAACCTAACCTAACCTAACCTAACCTAACCTAACCTAACCTAACCTAACCTAACCTAACCTAACCTAACCTAACCTAACCTAACCTAACCTAACCTAACCTAACCTAACCTAACCTAACCTAACCTAACCTAACCTAACCTAACCTAACCTAACCTAACCTAACCTAACCTAACCTAACCTAACCTAACCTAACCTAACCTAACCTAACCTAACCTAACCTAACCTAACCTAACCTAACCTAACCTAACCTAACCTAACCTAACCTAACCTAACCTAACCTAACCTAACCTAACCTAACCTAACCTAACCTAACCTAACCTAACCTAACCTAACCTAACCTAACCTAACCTAACCTAACCTAACCTAACCTAACCTAACCTAACCTAACCTAACCTAACCTAACCTAACCTAACCTAACCTAACCTAACCTAACCTAACCTAACCTAACCTAACCTAACCTAACCTAACCTAACCTAACCTAACCTAACCTAACCTAACCTAACCTAACCTAACCTAACCTAACCTAACCTAACCTAACCTAACCTAACCTAACCTAACCTAACCTAACCTAACCTAACCTAACCTAACCTAACCTAACCTAACCTAACCTAACCTAACCTAACCTAACCTAACCTAACCTAACCTAACCTAACCTAACCTAACCTAACCTAACCTAACCTAACCTAACCTAACCTAACCTAACCTAACCTAACCTAACCTAACCTAACCTAACCTAACCTAACCTAACCTAACCTAACCTAACCTAACCTAACCTAACCTAACCTAACCTAACCTAACCTAACCTAACCTAACCTAACCTAACCTAACCTAACCTAACCTAACCTAACCTAACCTAACCTAACCTAACCTAACCTAACCTAACCTAACCTAACCTAACCTAACCTAACCTAACCTAACCTAACCTAACCTAACCTAACCTAACCTAACCTAACCTAACCTAACCTAACCTAACCTAACCTAACCTAACCTAACCTAACCTAACCTAACCTAACCTAACCTAACCTAACCTAACCTATACCTAACCTAACCTAACCTAACCTAACCTAACCTAACCTAACCTAACCTAACCTAACCTAACCTAACCTAACCTAACCTAACCTAACCTAACCTAACCTAACCTAACCTAACCTAACCTAACCTAACCTAACCTAACCTAACCTAACCTAACCTAACCTAACCTAACCTAACCTAACCTAACCTAACCTAACCTAACCTAACCTAACCTAACCTAACCTAACCTAACCTAACCTAACCTAACCTAACCTAACCTAACCTAACCTAACCTAACCTAACCTAACCTAACCTAACCTAACCTAACCTAACCTAACCTAACCTAACCTAACCTAACCTAACCTAACCTAACCTAACCTAACCTAACCTAACCTAACCTAACCTAACCTAACCTAACCTAACCTAACCTAACCTAACCTAACCTAACCTAACCTAACCTAACCTAACCTAACCTAACCTAACCTAACCTAACCTAACCTAACCTAACCTAACCTAACCTAACCTAACCTAACCTAACCTAACCTAACCTAACCTAACCTAACCTAACCTAACCTAACCTAACCTAACCTAACCTAACCTAACCTAACCTAACCTAACCTAACCTAACCTAACCTAACCTAACCTAACCTAACCTAACCTAACCTAACCTAACCTAACCTAACCTAACCTAACCTAACCTAACCTAACCTAACCTAACCTAACCTAACCTAACCTAACCTAACCTAACCTAACCTAACCTAACCTAACCTAACCTAACCTAACCTAACCTAACCTAACCTAACCTAACCTAACCTAACCTAACCTAACCTAACCTAACCTAACCTAACCTAACCTAACCTAACCTAACCTAACCTAACCTAACCTAACCTAACCTAACCTAACCTAACCTAACCTAACCTAACCTAACCTAACCTAACCTAACCTAACCTAACCTAACCTAACCTAACCTAACCTAACCTAACCTAACCTAACCTAACCTAACCTAACCTAACCTAACCTAACCTAACCTAACCTAACCTAACCTAACCTAACCTAACCTAACCTAACCTAACCTAACCTAACCTAACCTAACCTAACCTAACCTAACCTAACCTAACCTAACCTAACCTAACCTAACCTAACCTAACCTAACCTAACCTAACCTAACCTAACCTAACCTAACCTAACCTAACCTAACCTAACCTAACCTAACCTAACCTAACCTAACCTAACCTAACCTAACCTAACCTAACCTAACCTAACCTAACCTAACCTAACCTAACCTAACCTAACCTAACCTAACCTAACCTAACCTAACCTAACCTAACCTAACCTAACCTAACCTAACCTAACCTAACCTAACCTAACCTAACCTAACCTAACCTAACCTAACCTAACCTAACCTAACCTAACCTAACCTAACCTAACCTAACCTAACCTAACCTAACCTAACCTAACCTAACCTAACCTAACCTAACCTAACCTAACCTAACCTAACCTAACCTAACCTAACCTAACCTAACCTAACCTAACCTAACCTAACCTAACCTAACCTAACCTAACCTAACCTAACCTAACCTAACCTAACCTAACCTAACCTAACCTAACCTAACCTAACCTAACCTAACCTAACCTAACCTAACCTAACCTAACCTAACCTAACCTAACCTAACCTAACCTAACCTAACCTAACCTAACCTAACCTAACCTAACCTAACCTAACCTAACCTAACCTAACCTAACCTAACCTAACCTAACCTAACCTAACCTAACCTAACCTAACCTAACCTAACCTAACCTAACCTAACCTAACCTAACCTAACCTAACCTAACCTAACCTAACCTAACCTAACCTAACCTAACCTAACCTAACCTAACCTAACCTAACCTAACCTAACCTAACCTAACCTAACCTAACCTAACCTAACCTAACCTAACCTAACCTAACCTAACCTAACCTAACCTAACCTAACCTAACCTAACCTAACCTAACCTAACCTAACCTAACCTAACCTAACCTAACCTAACCTAACCTAACCTAACCTAACCTAACCTAACCTAACCTAACCTAACCTAACCTAACCTAACCTAACCTAACCTAACCTAACCTAACCTAACCTAACCTAACCTAACCTAACCTAACCTAACCTAACCTAACCTAACCTAACCTAACCTAACCTAACCTAACCTAACCTAACCTAACCTAACCTAACCTAACCTAACCTAACCTAACCTAACCTAACCTAACCTAACCTAACCTAACCTAACCTAACCTAACCTAACCTAACCTAACCTAACCTAACCTAACCTAACCTAACCTAACCTAACCTAACCTAACCTAACCTAACCTAACCTAACCTAACCTAACCTAACCTAACCTAACCTAACCTAACCTAACCTAACCTAACCTAACCTAACCTAACCTAACCTAACCTAACCTAACCTAACCTAACCTAACCTAACCTAACCTAACCTAACCTAACCTAACCTAACCTAACCTAACCTAACCTAACCCAGTACACACCTAAAAACGGTCGAAACAACATCAGCTCCGCGGAAAAAATTCAAAAAAATTGGATTTTTTCAAGCTGCGCGTGTACAAGTGTTACAGTGAGTGAGAACAGTGTGTGACTCATCAGGATTCATGTGCGCGAGTGGATCCATCAAAGGGTTAAGGAGCAGCAGGTCTTAGACTTTACCCTTGAATAGCGCCGAGGAGAGCTGTAAGTCCAAAAAGCTGTTATTATCATTGAGCAGTCGCTAAAAGTCTCTATCTGGCGACATAAAAATCAAGAAGATCGGACCACGGGAAGCTAAGTTAAAACGCGTCAAAGACCAACAAAAACCACGCGGCCACCACGTGCTTGCACGTGCAACAAGAAGTGAGGTTAGTAACTTAGCCACAAACCGACACCCGTGGAGGCTCCAAAGACGGCTCCAAGACTCCTCGGCGCACCTGAGGACACATCTCAAGACTTCGCCCTTCAGACCTGCTGCAGCATCAGGTAATCTCGAGGGAACTCCTTGACCCCCTTGCCCACACCCCCCGTGTTTGGACTTGTCTGAACCGGGATCACCAGCCCATTGTCCACACAAAATCCCAACCCTCTCCGCAACCACCCCTTAATTTACCCCCCCCACCCTGCACCCCCGCAGTGTATTTCTGTGATTTCCCGCCCTTAGCCCAGTGCTAGTTGGTCGGCAGACCTCTAGCACCTATCCCCAACCAACCCCCACTCACCCCCAACCCCTACCCCCACCCCCCCCCCAACCCCCCCAACCCCCCCAAAAACCCCCCCGACCCCCCCATTTCCCCCCCCCCGACCCCCCTCGAGATTTTGACCTCACCCCCCCTGGCCCTATCTCGGGAACCGCTGGAGATAGACCCATCGAGTTTGGGTTTGTTGAAACCAGCGTCTCAAGACCTACAATTTGGCCCCGGCAGATTTGCGAAATTCCATCATCGCCCATTGAGTCATCACTCCAAACTCCTCCCTGTGCGCTTCAACACGTGTAACAGCAGTTCCAGCACGCGTCGAGCATCGTACTCATACATCAGAACGGACTTCGAAAAACAAAAGTGAGTCCATAAAAAAAAAAAAAAAAAAAAAAAAAAAAAAAAAAAAAAAAAAAAAAAAAAATCTCCTTCATATCTTTATAACAATTGTATTGTCTTTTAGTGTCTATAAAATAAATCGTAGGTTAAATTGTGTGTTCTTTAAGATTTAAATAGGTTAATAAGATTCATTTTAGCGGTTCAAACAGTCAGGCTCACCAGGAAAAGTTTCGGCAAGCGGTGGCTTGTGCATCGGGTCGCCATCTTCCCAATAAGACGGTCGAGGAAGGCGATGGCTGGTGCATATGTCAACTTGTGAACAGGTGCTGCTTGCGGGAACTGGTCTGTTTGTGCCGCTAAATAGAATTAAGAAATTAAACTGTGTGCTTCTATCTGTTCTTGTACTAGTGTAACATTACTTTGTCAACTCGTGTTCTTTTAGATCCTTTAGTATAATAATAATTATCGTCTCTTTCAATTGTGTGCACTTGTGTATCTTTTGTACTCTTCTCTTTTATTTGTCTTCTCCATCATGTCCGGAATGCGTAAAGCCACCGACTCCACCGCTCCCAAGAAATCTCTTCGCGAAAAAGTGTTGTCGCGAGTAGCAGCGGCTACATCGGTAGCGTCAGAAAAGCTAGCAAGGACATCGCCCCGCCTCAAAAACGTGCCAACATCCAAAGCCAAGTCAGAGTCAGCAGTGGTAGAAGCTCCACAAACTCCGCCGAGGAGGAAGCAGCCACGAACCTCTAAGCTAGAGGAACCCGTGGCTGCTTCCTCCTCGGCGGAACACGCTGCCGCACACCTCGAAGCAGCCGTGGAGCTTAGCCAGCGATCAGCATCGTACAGCATGATCGACTCTGACATGAGCGACACGTCGTCGGTGCGTTCAGAAGCCCTCCCGAACAGGAGACATAGTCTCTTTTCATCTCCTGCAATGAGCAGAAAACCATCAGGGGTGGCTATGAACGAAGAGACCAGGGAGGCCAACGAATTACTACAGAAGGGCAAAGAAGCCCTGGAAACCGCGGGCAACATGAAGAGGGAGTGCAAAGCCATCGCACACGAGAGCCTGCAGGGCCTGTATGAGCGGGTGTTGGCCCTGTCTGATTCAAGAGCACGCCATAAATACAACTTGGAAAAGGCACTATCCCGGCATGCAAAAGAGCTACTCAATGTGGAGAGAGCGCATGCCGAAGAAATACGCTCCCTGAAAAGGGACCTAGGCGAGCAACTGAGTCAGGCAAGGGCCGACATATCAGGCACCCTGGAGGAGACCAGGGCCATTCGTAGCTGGCTCGGCTACGAGACCCTGGAACCCTTCAGGGGAATAAGGGAGGCCCAGAAGGCAATAGAGACGTTGGGGGCCAAAATGACGGAGGAGAGGGTCCGGAATGAACAAAATCCGGAAGCAACAGCAGCTAAAAAGTGGGCGGATATCGAAGGAGGAATCCTTCGGCTTGATACCCACACCGTTAGCATATCTAACCAGCTTGATGCACTCCGAAGGGTGGTGGAGGAACTGGGAGAGAAACCCAGAACTCCATTACCGGTTCCGGACCTGGCACCTCCGCAGGATACCACTGAGGACATGGCAGCGCTACACGACGAATTAAAAGAAATAAAAAGTCTCGTCGCCAAAGTCCTAGAAAGGCCCACAACGTCGGAACCACCACCACAACAGACGCTAGACCTAAAACCCCATCTTAGGCCGATCACTGAACGCCTAGACATTATGGCCTCGGACCTCAGGCTGATGCAGGACCTGACCTCTAAGGTGCCAACACCACCAGGGCCCAACATAGAGGCAGAGCTAGCAGCAGTGGAGGTCAAACAGGCCTTAGCCGCCATCCAGAAGGGAGTGACCGACCTACAAGTTGTGGATCGATCGCTCCCTGCGCTAAGGTGTCAGGCGTCGGAGTCGTCCAGAAACGAGTTGGCGGAAAGCAAACCAACATACGCCAAGGTGGCTGCGAAGCCACCCTCACCCCATCTCAGACCAAACCACACCCTTATCATCTCATCCACAGACCCCAAAAACACCGGGGAACAGGTGATGGAGAGGATAAGGGAAACAGTGGACACAAAAACTTCAGGGGTGAAGATAGACAGGGTGAGGAAGGCCAAAAACCAGAAGGTCGTCCTTAGCTGCGGAAGCAGGGACGACCTAAACCTGGTAAAACAACAGGTCCAAAAAAACAGAAACCTAAAAGTGGAGGTGGCAAAGGCCACAAACCCCCTGATAATAATAAGAGATGTGCTTTCGTATCATACTGACACCAATATTGTGGAAAACATAATATCGCAGAATAAACATCTCCTGCAGGATGTCAGTATGAAGGAAAGCACAATAAAGGTCCGATATAGAAAAAGAGCCCGAAACACCCTTGAATGCCACCCGGTGTTGGAGGTGTCACCGGCGATCCACAAGCGTCTTGTGGAGGAGGGGAGGTTGTACATCGGTTTGCAGCGCAGGCCGGTGTACGATCAATCACCTCTTGTGCAGTGTAACAAGTGCCTAGGCTTTGGACACACCAAAGCCATCTGCCAGGAGAAAGATGACTTCTGCAGCCACTGCGGAGGGAAGCACTCCTGGGAGAAGTGCAAAAACAGGCTGGAGGGTAAACCTCCGCAGTGTAAAAACTGCATAAAGGCGCACGGGACCGCTGGTGACACAGCCCACAACGCATTCAACATCCAATGCCAAGAAAAAGCAAAATGGGACGCAATAGCGCGTTCCCGCATCAACTACTGCTAAAGGCGACCAAGACTCCACCAGCTCAGCCCCCTCAGGTAAAGACACAAGCAGGTTACGCATTATCCAAGCTAACCTGCGTCGGTGTAAAAAGGCCACCATCGAACTACACCAGGCGGCGACGGAAAAGGGAATTTCAATAGCCCTAGTGCAAGAGCCATACGTTGGCGCGGCCGGGACATTGAAACCACGCCCAGGCACCCAAGTCATCCAGTGCACCCTTAACCGTCAAAAACCAGTAAAGGCAGCCATCATCGTCTTCGGCAACAATGTGGAGGTTGTACACGATCCCCAATTGGTGACGGAGACGGAGGCAGCTGTTCTTATATTGGCAGGCCGCCTGAAGTTAGGGGTGGTATCCATCTACCTTGAGGGCAAAGACGACATCGAGCCATACTTGGATCGCATAACAGTAGCATGCGGGAAATTACCGACCGATAACATCCTGGTCGGTGGAGACGCAAACGCATGGAGTCATTGGTGGGGCAGTAAAACGGAAAACGCCAGAGGAGAATCCTACAACACCTTCCTTAACGAGATGGAACTGCAGATTCTCAATACAGGAGACATTCCTACTTTTGAAGAAGACAGGGCAGGGAAACTCTACACGAGCTGTGTAGACGTTACCGCCTGTAGTTTGTCGCTGCTAGGAAGGGTCGAAAACTGGAAGGTGAATCGAGGTATAACCACATCAGACCACAACGCCATCACCTTCGACGTACGTCTGGAAGGGCGCCTTCAAGCGCTCAAGCCGATCACTACGCGAAGGTATAACACCAAAAAGGCAAAGTGGAATGACTTCGATTCGCTCTTCAGGACACTCCTAGCAGAACAAAATATAACACCACTCAAAGTAGCGAATGTAACATCCAAAGAGAATCTGGAAGCCATCATCGAAGCCTACATGGAAACCATCCACAAGACCTGCGATGTGTTAATTCCTAAAGTAGGCACATGGGAAGGTAACCCACTACCTCCGTGGTGGAATAAGGATCTCCAAAACTTACAAAAAGACGTCATCCGTAAGAAAAGGCGAATCCGGAATGCTGCTCCATCAAGGCTAAATGCGGTTCTCCAGGATTATCAAGACGCGCGAGCAGCCTACGCCGAAAGAGCAAGTGAAGCCGAAACTAAGAGTTGGAAGGAGTTCTGCACTACCCAAGAGAAGGAGAGTATGTGGGACGGAATATACAGAGTAATCAGAAGGACGTCCAGGAAGCAGGAGGACATGCTGTTGAGGGGAGTAGATGGCCAGACATTGACCCCCGCCCAGTCGGCTGACCTTCTTGCGGAAACTTTCTATCCTGATGACTCTGCATCTACAGATAACCCGTACCACATGCATATCCGAAGACTGACACAAGACAAGCCACCTGAGGAGATCGAAGGCTTATCAGAGAATGACCCACCGTTCAAATGGCCTGAAGTGGAAATGGTGCTCCGAGCACTAAATCCAAAGAAGGCCCCAGGACCGGATGGGTTGACCTCTGACATCTGCACGAAAGCCATCCAAAGTGAAAGGGAGGTGTTTATGGCGATAGCTAATAAATGCTTGTCGCTGGCGCACTTCCCTAAACGATGGAAAATAGCACACGTAGTGATCCTCAGGAAACCGGGAAAAGAGGACTACACCCATCCAAAGTCCTACCGCCCGATCGGCTTGTTGTCAGTTATGGGTAAGATCGTTGAAAAACTCGTCATATGCAGACTCCAATGGCACATCTTACCAACTCTCAGTTCCAAACAATACGGCTTCATGCCACAGCGCGGAACCGAGGATGCCCTGTATGACCTAGTGAGACATATACGCTCTGAGATGAGCATGAAGAAGATCGTCATCATTGTCTCACTGGACATAGAGGGAGCATTCGATAACGCGTGGTGGCCGGCTCTAAAACACCAGTTGATAACCCGAAAGTGTCCAAAGAACCTTTACGCAATAGTTAACTCATACCTCAGTGACCGGAAGATCGTGGTCAACTATGCCAGAACAACAAGCGAGAGATGTACCACGAAGGGATGTGTCCAAGGTTCCATCGGTGGACCGACCTTCTGGAACATCATTCTGGATCCGCTGTTGCAGCAATTGTCTGGCGAGGGAGTTTATTGCCAAGCGTTCGCGGACGACGCGGTTATTGTATTTTCCGGACACTCGGTCAGCGCCATGGAGGACTCAGCAAATGCAGTGCTCGACAAGGTGGTTGAATGGGGAGGAAATAATAAGTTAAACTTCGCAGCACACAAAACCAACGTGATGCTGCTAACGAAGAAACTTAATTATGATCCCCCAAACATCTACATGTCGGGTTGCAAGCTGAACCTAGTAGATGAGATCAAACTACTAGGCCTCATAATCGACCGAAAATTGAATTTCCTTCCACACATCAACGCAACTTGCAGGAAGGTAACCGGAATCTACAAGCAACTGGCATGTGCAGCAAAGGTCACATGGGGCTTAAACACCGAGATAATCAGAACCATCTACGTAGCAGTCGTTGAGCCGATCGTGATGTACGCCTCTTGTGCATGGTACCAGGCGACGGAGCTTCAGATGATCAGAGATCGTCTGAATGCACTTCAAAGGGGCTTTGCACAAAAGATCTGTAAGGCGTACCGCACGGTCTCGCTCACTTCTGCACTAGCACTATCGGGAACTCTGCCTTTGGATCTGAGAATCCAGGAAGCCGCAAGTCTATACATGGCAAAAAAAGGCCTGTCTCTAGACTACATACCACCTGGAAGGAATTTGGAGCGGAGGGTGTGCTACCAAGATCAACCACACCCCTCCACATTTGAGGTAACTCATTATACGCTCCTGGAGGACACGAATTCGGAAACCTTAGACTCCCACCAAATTGCCGGTCCACACATCTACACGGACGGCAGTAAAATTGAGGGAAAAGTTGGCGCAGCCCTCACATGGTGGGAGGAAGGAAAGGAATTGTGTTTCTCCACCTTCAGTCTAGACTCCTCCTGCACTGTATTTCAATCTGAGCTCTATGCACTCTTCAGGGCGGTGCAGTCAGCCAAATCCAGCGGGAAAAAAGTGGTCAACATCTTGAGCGACTCAAGATCCTCGCTCGACCTGCTGGAAAATCCCAGGCTGACACACCCCCTCACGCAACAAATTAAAGAGTGCATACGAGAGCTAAGTGCGGAAGGAAGACAGGTGCGGCTTTTCTGGTTAAGAGCGCATGTAGGGACCGCTGGGAACGAGCGAGCCGATGAGCTGGCAAAGTCCGCGGCCTTACAGGCAAAACCAGATCCAGACTACGCAGAAGTTCCGCTGTCCTACGTCAAGAGAAAGATCAGGGAAGAGACAGTCCAAAAATGGCAAGACAGATACATCTCTTCCAGCACAGGCGGTGTCACTAAATGGTTCCTACCGGATGTCGATAAAGCATATCGAATGGTACGAGCCATAAAGCTGACACCGTTACAAGTGCAACTCTTGACGGGACATGGAGGTATTGCCGAATACCTCCATCGGTTCAGATTATTGGAAAGCCCAGGCTGCGATTGCGATCCCAACATCAATGAATCAGTTTGGCACATAGTCCTAGAATGCCCACGCTTCCTTGCTCTCAGACAAGATCTGGAAATACAGATAAACACCAGGCTTACCAGAGAAAATCTGCGTACTATTTTGGCCAATTCTGAGAGCAGGAAGTATTTCCTGGACTATGGTGAAAAAATATTCAAAGTAGCGGTAAGGCGACACAGCAACAAAACACCATCCCATCCCATAATTGTCCCATTACAACCAGTACCCACACAAACCGCAGGCGCCACAATCCCGGGTCCTGACATCAGGCAGACCTCTCATAGTAGAACTGGGTTAAACCAGATTCTGGAATGTGGAGAGAGAGGCGAGCCTGGGATAAGGATAAGGGGGGTGGCGCTCTTCATGGACAACAACAACGAACGACTCGGCATAAGCTATTGCAACGCGCAAGCAAAAAACCGCGTTGCAATATCACCCGGACTGGCATCTCTAATTAATGGAAGCACTACAAAGACCACCATAAAGCGGAAGAAATACAACGAGCTTCCAGAGACGAGGATAGCCGGCTGCCGGTGTCGGCTGGTGCGATCGCACAACAAAACGGTCATACTAGTCGACTGGGGCAGTCGGACGCCCTTTTCTCTGGCCAATGTAGTGCTCTCCAAGCTCGGCGAGGCAGATGAAGGCGCTGATTTAACATCAAGGATCATCAGCGTAGACGCGATGGTAATCGAGTATTCGAGAGGCGAAGTTGCGGATCACATTGGGTGCATAAAAGCCTCAGAGCGCCACAACATAGTGGCGTACGAGGATCGAGGGGAAGACCTAAGCTACCTCAAAGCACCCTCTGTGCCCGCAACAACAAACATCTTAAGCCTCCAATCGTGCTCGATTACCCAGACAGGGTCCCAGCGCCTTCAAGAAAAAATCGATACAGGAAAAGCCGAGGAGAGGAAAAAGCAGAGACCAGAAGGGAGCGAAAGCCGAGTCAGACATAACACCTTTATGAAAATTGTAAGCACGGCCATGCACGGACTTAAAGACCAAATAACCAGAACGGCAGAACGACAATCAGCTGCCGTTCTGGAATTTACAAAACCACCATCTTCATCCAAAAATACTGACCAACAGCAGACGAAAAGGACTAGAGCCGACAAGGGGCAAGTCAGCCCGCCCAACCTCGTTTCGGTGACGAAGGCCTCAGATCTTGCACTAAATGCTTTCCTCGAGTTCCTACAGATAGAAAAGGCAACAAGAGAAGTTAACCTCACCACTTGCAAAAACATCCTGCAAGCCTATCTGTGGGAGAGCGAGGGATTGTTGGGTGTAAGACTAATGGAGGCGGAAGCTGCCATATACGACAACGAGAGATCCCGCGTCATCAAGGGAAGCATGTCGGGTCGTTATATGGCGGCATTCAACTCCACGGCGGGATTCGTTGCTTTAAACGAGGAGGAAACAACACGAACAGGCAATATCACTTTCGTCACACCATCAGACGACCCCATCGTGGTCACAGCCCGGTGTACAAAAATCATGCTGCAGGAGAAAATAATCGAGATGGCAAAAACCATCTCGGAAGGCTCTCAACCAACGGCAGCATGGGATAACTGGACGTTGCCAAAGTTCACCTGGATAAATGGGGTTCCTGGATGCGGCAAAACCACCTGGATAGTTGACACCTTCGATGCTAACAGAGACATCATTGTAACCACAACAACCGAAGCAGCAAAAGACCTGAGAGCCAAGGTAGCGCACCGCATAGGCGATGGAGTAAAAACCAAAGTGCGTACCTTGGCTTCCATATTGGCGAACGGGTTCATGGAGCGCAGAGAAAAGCGTCTACTCATAGACGAAGCGCACATGAACCATTTCGGGGCCATCATAATGGCTGCACGGTTACTGGACGCGGAGGATGTCGTTATCATCGGAGATGTCAACCAGCTGCCGTATATTGAAAGAGAGAACCTCTTCAAAATACGGTACAGCAATCCCAACGTACTGGCGACCATCGGCCAAGAGTTGTACTGCACGCACCGCAATCCCATGGACGTGGCATACGTCCTACGCGAAGTATACCCGGGTTTTTATTCCTCAAGATCTCGTGTCCACTCCCTGAAGCTTCAACGGTATACAGGTGCTTTAATACCAAAAGACCTCCCAAACACCCTATACTTGACGCTGACTCAGGAGGAGAAATCTTCCTTAATTGGTGGAGGGTATGGGTGCGGACAGGGGTCTCGCACACTGACCGTACATGAGGCACAGGGACTGACACACGAGTCCGTCATCATCATCCAGACGAGGGAAAAAGTGACCAGGTTGAGGGACAGTGTTCCGCATGCGGTCGTGGCTCTGTCGCGACACACAGAAAGCTGCACGTATTACACCGACGACAGCTCCGACACCATCGGTGAGTTTGTGCGGCGGGCGGTAAGGGCAACGGAAGAAGAAATCTGTAATCATAACCTCAAAATGGCAATAAGAGACAGAAACGATAGGGTCGTGGAAGAAATGACAAACCGACAACGGACACCAGAGTCGGTGGCAGGTCCATCCGGGACAAAATGACCTGTTTTTAAATCCAGAATGTTTTATAGAGTCTAAGTCCTACATTTATAGTCTAAGCATGTTTTCCATTTATTTCCATTTTTGAAGTATAAAATCAATATTAATGTAAATTTTTAATAATTATTGCAATGTATCACGTAGAATAAATAACAAATTAACGTAAGAGGATTTCTAAAGTTTAAAAAAAAAAAAATTTTAAATTTTAGCAAATTCAATAAGTACTAAATTCCCAATCTTAGTTATATAATGCACGATATAACTTAGCATGATAAGGAAATAAACTTAGAAATAAAATTGAATTGTAATACTGTAGGATTTAAGTTAAATTTGATTACCATTTGAATTAATTAGAATTTAATCGTTCTTTGTATTTGTAAACTATTCATAGTGAAAAATAATACAAACAGGAGACAAAAAAAAAAAAAAAAAAAAAAAAAAAAAAAAAAAAAAAAAAAAAAAAAAAAAAAAAAAAAAAAAAAAAAAAAAAAAAAAAAAAAAAGGACTCACTTAGTATTTAAGAACTAACATACTTATTGTTAATAACATCCGAATTTACCTAATGATGTATGTAGTAAATTGTTAATAAAAATGTTTTAATATGCAAAAATAAAATGAAATCTAAAAAGAGTACGGACCCGGAGTCTGTAGAGCGTAGTTTTACTAAATAAAAAAAAAAAAAAAAAAAAAAAACCTAACCTAACCTAACCTAACCTAACCTAACCTAACCTAACCTAACCTAACCTAACCTAACCTAACCTAACCTAACCTAACCTAACCTAACCTAACCTAACCTAACCTAACCTAACCTAACCTAACCTAACCTAACCTAACCTAACCTAACCTAACCTAACCTAACCGTGTAGATATATTATATAACCTAACCGAGTAGATATATCTTCTTCTAAACTTTCCCCAATATAGGTGTGTCATACCTCAATAGAAGCGGATTCACGTCCCGAACACAACTAAATAGTCAAAATTGAACAATATTAATTAGGGAAAATTTTATAGGTATTTTAGTAGATTCTGACAGAAAATACCAAAATTTCAACTTGGAAACATTTCTTTTAGAGTCCCTTACAGTCCGACTGGGTGTGTGATACCATCCAAGACGCAGCTCCGTCCCCCCTACACAACCTGCAAAAAATTAAATTTATTAGTATTATAGTTTAGAAATAATAGCGTTTTTCCTCAAAATCTTAGTGAAAATCTTCAAATTTTAGGCATAACTTCGTAATTTTTCACCCGTTTGTCACTTTTTTGGAGTGCAAATTCGCTTGCGGAGCTCGTACGCACCCCGCGCACCCGCCCGCAGCGCCAAAAACCCCAAAAAGCGACGACAATTTTCAAATTTTGGCATCTCAGTACATTTTGTATGTAAAAAGTCTTCATAGGCGGTCACATACCCTAAATCCATAGTAGATATATCTTCTTCTAAACTTTCCCCAATATAGGTGTGTCATACCTCAATAGAAGCGGATTCACGTCCCGAACACAACTAAATAGTCAAAATTGAACAATATTAATTAGGGAAAATTTTATAGGTATTTTAGTAGATTCTGACAGAAAATACCAAAATTTCAACTTGGAAACATTTCTTTTAGAGTCCCTTACAGTCCGACTGGGTGTGTGATACCATCCAAGACGCAGCTCCGTCCCCCCTACACAACCTGCAAAAAATTAAATTTTCCGCCCACCCACCCTTTTGAGTTTACCGACATCGAGGAGGTGAACAATTAAATATATGAATAAAATTTTTTGGTAAATTCTGTAAATTTTTATAATTTTCATAGATAGGCGCAAGCTTAGGGACTCTGATTATATTGATTAAAAAATTCTTAGATTGACGTGCTATATAACATAGCTTCTTTTGTTTATTTTATTTTTAATTTAATAATTTTGAATTTCACGATAGTGAACATTAGACTACTACTGCTTAGGCTGTGTATGATAGTACTTATCTTAGTATTTTAAAATCACTTTTGACTAAATTTGACAATTGCACAGGCTGTGCCTTATAGTAAATTTATTTATTACATTGACAAATCTATTTACAAATTTGTCTGAACTCTTTTTATTATTCAAATTGACAAATTCTTTCGTTCTAGTTATACATACAATTACTAAGCATTGTCCACCATGTTTGGTATCCGCACGCCCCTGAAAAACACGACAGAGGCTACAGAAAGTCAACAAACTATGATGGCTGAACAACCTACCACAAACTCAAGTCCCACAAGGGAAGCCGAACAAGCCCAAACCCAAAACGTGAGGAAGAGTATAGGTGAGTGGGAGACCGTCAAAACAAAGAAGAAACTGTTGCCTCAAAACACTTTGGATGCCGTCGACCATCAAACTGCCTCGGGATCAAAAGGAAAAACGACTCTCTCACGCGAGAGTGAAACTTTGTCACGACGGACCTCAACCGACGCGGTATTGAGCCCCCCAAAGTACGCGAACCGAGTGGCAGAGGCCAGAGCCTGTCTAAGCAAAGGAAAGTTGCATCTAAACAACTCGCGCAACCTGAAGACTGACCTTAAAACTGGAATAGTGCAGGCCCTGGACCGCCTTTATCAATTAGTTAAAGACGCCGAGGCAGGTCAAGGAAAAAAGGCCAACAAACCCCTGGACAAAACCACCGAATTAAAACCTGAAAATAGTCAAGAGGGAGGTGCGGACATTTTGGGTAAAAACATGGAACGGATTTTGACGGAACATAGTGCTCTCTTAAGAGAGAACAGTGAAAAGATGAACATTTTAAAAGAGACCTTAGAAAAGCAGCAAGAGGTTTATATTAAAACCTACGCTAGTGTAACTGAAAGCCAGCCTAGAAGAAAAATTCTGGATCAGACGGCACTACACTCGGTTGTTATAACGTCTAAAGACGAAACCGAGACGGGTGAAGAAGTTCTGGACAGGATAAGAAAAGCAGTTAATGCGAAAGAAGGAGGAGTGACAGTGGACAGAATAAGGAAGGCAAAAGATAGGAAAATTATTGTAGGATGTAGGACAGAAGAAGCAAGGGAAAAGATCAAGGAAAAGATAAAGAACGCAGGAAACCACCTTATTGTTGAGGAAGTGAAAAACAAAGACCCGTTGTTAATACTCAGGGACGTGCTATCATACAACACTGATGAAGACGTTATCACGGCTCTGAGAAACCAAAACAAAGCAGTTTTCCACGGCCTCAACAAGGAGGATGGTAGAATGGAAATAAGGTACAAAAAGAAAGCCAGAAATCACCATGCTAACCACATAATAGTGAGTGTTTCTCCCAAGTTGTGGAACCGTATGATTGAGGCAGAAACGGTGCATATAGATATGCAGAGAATTAGGGTGGCGGACCAATCCCCGTTGGTACAATGTTCCCTTTGTCTCGGATATGGGCATGGAAGACGGTTCTGCAAGGAGACCATAGAAAAGTGCAGCCACTGTGGGGGACCTCACATGAAGAGTCAGTGCGCGGACTGGCTCGCTGACGTGGCCCCGACCTGCGTTAACTGTGCACACGCCAAGTTTGACTCAAACAACCATAACGCGTTTAGTCAGGAGTGCCCAGTACGCAGAAAGTGGGACGCATTAGCTAGAGCAAAAGTAGCGTACTGCTAAAATGGTCCCTAGCAATTCTATTGCAAATAACGTGACTGATAAATCAGCTTTAGTGGTAGCCCAAACAAACCTACAGAGAAAAGAGTTAGCTACCATAGAACTCATGGTTGAGGCCTCAAAACGCAAGGTTGCCTTCGCTTTGCTCCAGGAGCCGTATGTGGGGGGTATTCGCAGAATGAAAGACTACCGCGGCGCGAGAATATACCAGAACACCGTTCAAGGAAGTGGGACTGTAAAAGCAGCAATAGTAGTGTTCGACATGGACATGGACGTGATACAGTGCCCAGAACTCACCACAAACAACATCGTAGTGGTCAGGATCCGAACACGTTCCTGGGAAATCGCGGTAGTCTCCATCTATTTCGAACCAAAGCCGGACCCCATAGAGCCATACCTGGAGCAATTAAAGAGAGTGATAGAGAAAATGGGAACTATAAAACTTCTAATAGGGGGCGACTGTAACGCCAAAAATCCTTGGTGGGGCAGCAATAAAGTGGACAGCAGAGGTGAAGAAATGGCTGGATTCCTTGAAGAATTCGATCTACAGGTTCTAAACACTGGTGACACTCCCACTTACGAAACTATACGGGGAAACAAATTGTACACTAGCGTAGTAGACGTGACAACCTGTTCCATAAACATGCTGAATCTAGTGGAAGACTGGAGTACAGTACAGGATCTTACGAGCTCGGACCATAACGGTATTATTTTTAAAATTAAGTTAAAATTAGATAAAGGCATGAATATTAATAGAACTACTAGAATTTTTAACACAAAAAAAGCAAATTGGAATAAATTTAATAAAGAACTAGTCAAATTTAAAGCAGAAAATAATATTAATATAACTCAAATTCAAACAATACATAATAAGATAAATTTAGAAAATACTGTACAAACTATTACTAAAATATTAGCACAATGCTGTAAGGCAGCAATGCCATTAAAGAAAAATAATGAAGTACTTACCGTGCCGGGGTGGTCCGAGGAACTCGTAAAGATGAAGAGTGAAGTAGTCACACTGAAGCGCCGGATTCGATGTGCTGCGCCCATTCGAAGGGAGAAGGTTGTCGCAGAGTACCTGGAAGCAAAGGAAAATTATGAGAATAAAGCTGTAGAAGACCAGATTAACAGTTGGAAGGGGTTTTGCGAGAAGCAGGATAGAGAAGGAGTATGGGAGGGTATCTACCGGATAATCCGGAGAACCGAAAAAACGAAGGAGGACCAGCCTCTTAAGAAAAACGGGATATATGTGACTCCCGAAGAATCGGCGGCCCTTTTGGCCGATACTTTCTATCCCGAAGACACGGAGGAGCAGGATGAAGCCGACCACCAACGCGTTAGAGAACAAGCGAAGTTGGTAAACAAATCGGGTCATGATGAACACCATGATCCATTGTTTACGCTTAAAGAGCTGAAAACCGTGGTGGAAAGCTTTAATCCAAAGAAAGCGCCCGGAGCCGACGGATTCACTGCAGACATCTGCAGACACCTCATCTTCCAGGATCCGGAATTGTTCCTTGCCTTAGTAAACAAATGCCTAGAACTTGGCCACTTCCCAAATATCTGGAAGGAAGCTGTAGTGGTTGTTCTGAGAAAACCAGGCAAGGACGACTATGCCCACCCAAAATCTTACAGGCCGATTGGGTTACTACCTGTACTGGGCAAGATCCTGGAGAAGATGATAGTGTCTCGAATGAAGTGGCACCTAATACCTAAGATGAGTACTTGCCAGTACGGCTTTATGCCCCAGAAGAGCACCGAAGACTCCCTCTATAACCTGATGACGCACATAAAAAACAAGCTGAAGCAAAAAAAGCTGATTATTCTGGTGTCTCTGGATATAGAGGGAGCTTTTGATAGCGCCTGGTGGCCGGCTATTAAGGTACGACTGGCGGAGGAAAGGTGTCCTAGGAATATTAGAGTGCTAATAGACAGCTATCTGCAGAACCGCAAAGTCAGAGTACGATACGCAGGGGTAGAACATGTGAAAGAGACACAAAAAGGCTGCGTCCAGGGATCGATCGGAGGACCCATACTCTGGAATTTGATCCTGGATCCTTTGCTTAAACAGCTGGAAAGACGGGGAGACTACTGCCAGGCATTTGCGGACGATGTTGTGCTTGTTTTCGATGGTGATACGACCCTGGAGACTCAGAGGCAGGCGAATGCCGCGCTCACCCATGTTGGGGAGTGGGGGGTCGCAAACAAGCTTAAATTCGCACCGCACAAAACAAACGCTATGGTACTGACACGAAAGCTTGTATACGACACACCACGTCTCAGCATGGGGGGGGTCGACATTCGAATGACGAAAGAGGTTAAACTTCTGGGTTTGACCATCGATGACAAGCTAACATTTAACACCCACGTCGCAGAGGTATGTAAAAAAGCAGTGGTTATTTATAAGCAGTTGTCTAGAGCTGCTCGTACAAGTTGGGGCCTGCATCCGGAGGTGATAAAAATCATCTATACGGCAGCTGTAGAGCCAGTTATCATGTATGCCTCGAGCGTCTGGGCTCCAGCTGCCGATAAGATTGGTACGCAGAAGCTGCTAAACAGTGTCCAAAGAGGATTTGCCCAAAAGCTCTGCAAATCTTACCGCACAGTTTCCTTGAACTCGGCGCTGCTTTTGGCTGGTTTACTCCCCCTTGACCTCAGAATAAAGGAGGCAGCTGCCCTTTATGAAGCAAGAAGGGGAATATCCCAGCTTCTACCTGATGACAGGGAAGTTGAACGTGTGGTGAGATTTGCAGAAGCTCCACATCCAGCAAACCATATGGACCTCGAGTTCATTAGCTTGGTGGACCAAACGTTGGTGGACACTCACAACGTACAGGCGGTTCGCATCTTCACCGACGGGAGTAAGATTGAGGGTAAGGTCGGAGCAGCACTGTCCTTTTGGAACAGTGAAGCTGAGACTAAAACCCTCAAACTTTGCCTGTCCCCATACTGTTCGGTGTACCAAGCGGAACTCTTGGCTATATGTAAGGCTAGCAGGGAGATCCTCCGACGAAAAGAAAGCAGCTTCGGCATATATAGTGATTCAAGGGCAGCGCTCGAAACCATCACCAATCTGGGCTCTGTGCATCCCTTGGCCGCAGAGGCGAGAAAAAACCTGAAAGAGGCTTTGAAACAAAACAAAGATGTATCCTTGTTCTGGATCAAAGCCCACGCAGGGTTGCCAGGAAACGAGCGTGCTGACGAGTTGGCAAAAGAAGCGGCAATAAATTCAAAAAAGAAGCCCGACTATGATTCCTGTCCGATTTCATTTGTCAAGCGTATAATTCGCATGAGGACGCTTGACGAATGGAATCGAAGATACAAATCAGGTGAAACCGCGGCAATAACAAAAATGTTTTTCCCCGACGCAACATTGGCCCATAAACTGGTCAGGCAGATCAAACCAGCTGGCGTTTTGACGCAAGTTATGACCGGCCATGGTGGGTTCTCCGAATATTTGAACCGGTTTAAGTGTAAGGAGAGCCCATCATGCGTATGTGAACCGGACGCCATGGAGACGATCCCACATATCCTTTTTGACTGTCCAGTTCATGAACTTCAGCGACTTGAACTGGAACACATATTAGAAAATAAAATTTGTAAAGAAAATATTAGTATATTCA
>CAWPXZ010000016.1:25000-37153 GCA_963890685.1 Plagodis pulveraria
CAAAAATCTTCAGGAACTCAAATAAAAAGAACGACCAGAATCTTTAATACTAAAAAAGCGAATTGGACCAAATTTCGTAAGAAATTTGAAGAATTGAGAGAAAAATATAGACTGACTGACATCGACATACTAAATATAAATAATATTGAAAAATTAGAAGATAATATAATAAAATACATCAAAGCAATAATTAAAGCATGCCTAAAATCCATCCCAAAAATTAAAAATTCCCCAAAATTCACCTTGCCGTGGTGGTCCGAGAGACTTGCTGAGATGAAGAGAGAAGTAACGATCAGGAAGAGAAGAATACGCTGCGCCGCTCCAGTCCGCCGACAAAGGGTAGTTGATGAATACCTGGAAAAGAAAGAGGAGTATGAATTAGCTGCAAACAAAGCAATCATAGAGAGCTGGAAGGAGTTTTGTGGCAAACAGGACAGAGAAGGGGTATGGGACGGTATATACCGAGTCATAGGTAGAACCGTGAAAAGAGAGGAGGATCTGCCTCTACGGGTTGAAGGAGTGGTGCTGGATGCTAAGAGTTCGGTTAAAGCTCTGGCGGAAACATTCTTCCCTGAAGATCTCCTCGAGGCCGACAACACCGAGCATCGGAGAATCAGGGAAGAAGCCGAAAAAGTGAATGGTGGACAACAAGTTGAACCTTGCGACCCACCATTCACGCTTACCGAACTCAAAGCGGCGTTGGGCTCCTTCAACCCGAAGAAAGCTCCCGGTGCGGACGGTCTCACAGCAGACATATGTGGGGAGGCAATTCGGAACGATCCCGATGTCTTCCTAGACCTGCTGAATCACTGCCTGAAATTGGGACATTTCCCTACCCCCTGGAAAGAGGCCACAGTCATCGTGCTTAGGAAGCCAGGAAAAGACACGTACACAGCCCCGAAATCGTACAGACCCATTGGACTGCTCCCGGTATTAGGGAAGATCTTCGAGAAGATGCTGGTTACCCGACTCAAGTTTCATCTGCTGCCGAGGATGAGTACTCGCCAGTACGGGTTCATGCCCCAGAAGAGCACCGAAGACTCCCTCTATACTCTTATGGAACACATCCGCGACAAAGTCCGAAATAAGAAAATCGTGACGATGGTATCCTTAGATATAGAGGGAGCATTCGACAGTGCATGGTGGCCTGCCATCAGAACCCGATTGGCTGAGGAAAAGTGTCCTATAAACTTGAGACGGGTAATGGACAGCTATCTCCGAAATCGAAAAGTAACCCTTAGATATGCCGGTGAGGAACATACCAGGGATACAAGTAAGGGCTGTGTACAAGGTTCGATAGGCGGACCAATACTGTGGAATCTGCTCCTTGACCCACTCCTAAAACAACTTGAAAGCAGAGGCGACTACGTGCAGGCGTTCGCAGACGACGTCGTCCTGATCTTCGACGGTGATACCGGTCAGGAGATCCAGATTCGTGCCAATGAAACACTCGAACATGTTCGGGCGTGGGGAGTCAAAAATAAGTTAAAATTCGCGCCACACAAGACCATGGCCATGGTGATCACCCGAAAACTGAAATACGACCCCCCACACCTGAGCATGGGCGGCGTGGGCATTGGCATGACTAAGGAGATAAAACTACTGGGACTCACCGTTGATGAAGGACTGACCTTTAACACCCACGTTGCGAACGTCTGCAGGAAGTCGCTCAACTTCTATCGACAGCTCTCAAGAGCCGCAAAAGTTCAGTGGGGATTACAGCCTGAAGTAATACACACAATTTACACGGCAGTCGTGGAGCCAACAATTATGTATGCAGCAAGCGCATGGGCGGATGCCACGAATAAAATAGGGATAAGGAAGGAATTAAATGTGGTCCAGCGGGGCTTCGCGCAGAAGATACTGAAGGCCTATAAAACGGTTTCACTAAACTCGGCCCTATTACTCGCTGGGCTGCTTCCCCTGGATATCAGAGTCCGAGAAGCAGCCTCGCTTTATTTGATAAAGAAAGGACATACCCAGCGAGTAATAGGAGATCGAGAAGTGGAAAAACCAGAGCCGTACATAGACGCACCACACCCAGCGTCCCAACGGGAACTAACGTTCACATGCTTGGTAGACGCAGCAGCATTGCAACAACACTACAGTGACGGACTTAACATCTTTACAGACGGAAGCAAGATTGAAGGGAAAGTCGGCGCAGCGCTGTCTATCTGGGACGGCGCTGCGGAGATTAGTACCCGAAAGCTAAAACTGGACAATTGCTGCTCCGTCTACCAAGCAGAAATGTTGGCACTGTGCGAGGCCACAGAAAAGGCACTGAAGAGCCGAAGTCTTAGTTGCAATGTGTACTGCGACTCAAGGTCCGCTCTTGAAACGATCACTGACGTCACTTCCCTTCATCCCCTCGCTGTCAGAACAAGAGCCAATTTGTCCAAAATGGAAACAATTGGTAAAAAATTGCGTCTATTTTGGATCAAGGCACACGCGGGGCTGGAGGGAAATGAAAGAGCGGACTCACTAGCGAAGAGCGCAGCGCTACATATGAAAGCCAGGCCAGACTATGACAGTTGCCCGGTTTCATTCGCCAAGCGGCAAATCCGATTGGAGTCGCTTGACGAATGGAACCGGCGCTATCAGAGTGGAGACACGGCATCAACAACAAAGACTTTCTTCCCAGACGCTGTGGAGGCATATAGTACTGTCAAACAAATAGAACTTGATGCGCTGACAGTACAATTCCTAACAGGACATGGCGGGTTCTCCTCGTACTTGCATCGGTTTAAGTGCAAGGAGAGTCCGGCATGTCCCTGTGACCCTAATGTGGCAGAAAGTGCACTGCACGTTATTGTTGATTGCCCCATATTTTGTATGTCTCGGTACAATATGGAGCAAGAGATAGGCATAGATATAAGGATGGAAAATTTGCATGATATTATAAAAAATAAAGTAACTAGATCTAAGTTTATTAAGTACTGTAAAGATATTGTCAAAATAGTTTGTAATAAAAACAAGTAGAAAAATAATAAAAGCACTACTTTATATTAAATATATAAAGTAAGTGCTTTGAGAAATATAGAGTAGTAGTAAAAAAAACATATATAAATTTAAGAGATAGATACAATAAGCTGTAAATAGTATATAAGAAAAATAAAATGTGTGAGTTTGTTTGCCCCTAGTTCATAAAAAGAATAACAACTGGTATCCCCCCAGTGGAAGGTATGAAAGATATGATGGATGAAAGAAAGAAATAGTATGAAGAAAGTAAGTAGGAAGAGTAAAAGCGAAGAAAAATGACTCTGATCATGTCAGAGGTATAGCGTAGGATAGCTCGCGGGCCAGGACAGTTTGCTCCCGGACAGTAAAAAAAAAAAAAAAAAAAAAAAAAAAAAAAAAAAAAACCTAACCTAACCTAACCTAACCTAACCTAACCTAACCTAACCTAACCTAACCTAACCTAACCTAACCTAACCTAACCTAACCTAACCTAACCTAACCTAACCTAACCTAACCTAACCTAACCTAACCTAACCTAACCTAACCTAACCTAACCTAACCTAACCTAACCTAACCTAACCGCGCGGGTCGCCCAGCCAGTGCTAGGAGACAGGGAGGTGGAGTGCATGGAACTGTACGTAAACAAACCCCATCCGGCGGAGCATGTGGCCTTGGAGTTCGTCGACCTGGTGAACCAAGAAGAAGTAGATGCACACACCAACCAAGACATCAGAATATATACGGACGGCAGCAAAATTGACGGTAAAGTCGGAGCCTCACTATCTCTTTGGAGAAATGAGGCCGAGACCAAAAACCGAAAATTGAAGCTGCCGTCCTATTGCACTGTATACCAGGCCGAACTACTTGCCATATGCGAAGCCACCAGGGAGATACTTAAAAGCTCAAAGACCACCTTCGGCGTATATAGCGACTCCAGGTCATCACTAGAGACAGTCGTCAACAATCACTCCCTCCACCCCCTGGCGGTGGAAACCCGTAAAAACATCAGAGCCATAACACAGCAGTGTAAGAGAGTATCGCTGTTCTGGATCAAAGCACACGCCGGACTCGAGGGTAACGAGCGCGCCGATCAGTTGGCGAAAGAAGCCGCACTATACTCGAAAAAGAAGCCTGACTACGATAAGTGTCCTATTTCATTTGTCAAGCGACAAATCCGTCTGAACTCGCTTGACAAATGGAATCAGAGATATAAATCCGGTGAAACTGCGCAAGGTACAAAATTGTTTTTCCCGGATGCGGTACTGGCATACAGAGCAGTTAGGAAGATAGAGCCAACGGGAGTCCTTACCCAAGTATTAACAGGGCATGGTGGGTTCTCTGCATACTTAAACCGATTTAAGTGTAAGGAGGACCCATCATGCCCTTGTGAACCCGGTCAACTAGAAACTATAGAACATGTCCTACTAGAATGTCCAATATACGGTCGAGAAAGATACGAGGTAGAACAAAAAATTGGTATACTAAATAGTAACACTGTAAAAGATTTAATAGTAGATAAGACACATAGCGATAACTTTATCGAATATTGTATAAGTATAGGCAGTAAAGTTATAGCTAAGAACAAAACAATAGATAGATAAGTAAATGATGTTATATATATGGTATGTATATATAAACAGCATTTGTATATATTAAAGATAAATAAAACTGTAAAACTAGACATAGAGTTATAGATATAAGAGAAATGTATTAAGACACCAACTAGTAACTTAAAAGTATAATAGATAGATAAGTAAACGATGTCATATATATGGTATGTATATATAAACGGCATATGAATATAGTAAAGATAAATAAAACTGTAAAACTAGATAAAAATAATATATATAAGTAAAAAGCATTAAGAAACTACCTTGTAACCTAAAAATAAGTATAATATGTAATAAAGTTAAGACAAATTGTTAAACTAGAATAAGGATAAATAAAGACCCTGACCATATTAGGGGACCCTAGCTCGCGGGCCGGGCCTACAAGCGCCCGGACAGGAAAAAAAAAAAAAAAAAAAAAAAAAAAAAACCTAACCTAACCTAACCTAACCTAACCTAACCTAACCTAACCTAACCTAACCTAACCTAACCTAACCTAACCTAACCTAACCTAACCTAACCTAACCTAACCTAACCTAACCTAACCTAACCTAACCTAACCTAACCTAACCTAACCTAACCTAACCTAACCTAACCTAACCTAACCTAACCTAACCTAACCTAACCTAACCTAACCTAACCATCCGCTGAAGCAAAGGCTTGCTTAACCAAAGCCAAGCTTTACCTAAACACCTCGAAAAACACCAGGACAGACATAAAAAACGCTCTAATAGAAGCATTGGACAGACTCTACCAGCTAGTTAAGGAATCTGAAAAAGCCGTACAAACGAGTGATGACCCAAAAGAAAAGAGGCTGACCGAGGGGAAGGGGCCAGTGAGTACAGCCACTGACTCTACCTTCTTGGTCAGCGCCGATCAAAACAAAATGGCATCACAGATTGAAGAACACACTAAACTGCTGGTATTGAGTAACAGAATGATGAGTGAGCTTCAGGAGACAATGACGAAACAGAATGAAATCCTGGAAAGAGAAAGGACATATGCGGGCGTAGTCACAGCGCAAGGTGCAAATGAGCTGCCAAAGAGGAGCACACTACACTCTGTAGTAATAGCCTCCAAAACAGATACGGAAACAGGGGACGAGGTGTTGGAAAAGGTCAGGAGAGTAGTGGACGCAAAGGAAGGATGGGTCAAGGTCGAAAGGATACGGAAAGCAAGGGATGGGAAAGTTATAATGGGATTCAGGACAGAAGAGGAAAGGAAGAAAGTGAAGGACAGACTGGGAAAGGATGGAATAGACCTCACCGTTGAGGAGGTAAAAAACAAAGACCCGCTTCTGATCCTTAAGGACGTCCTATCAGTAAACACTGACGAGGACGTCCTAAAGGCATTTAGGAATCAGAACCGAAGTGTTTTCCACAACCTCAACGATGAGGAGAATAGAATAGAGATCAAATATAGAAGAAGAGCCAGGAACCCTCATACCGGACATGTTGTGCTCAGCACTTCACCAACCATCTGGCGAAGGGTGTGCGACGCAGGGTTCGTGCACATTGATCTCCAGCGCGTGAGGGCTGAAGATCAATCCCCGCTGGTGCAATGCACACGCTGCCTGGGCTTCGGCCACGGCAAACGTTTTTGTAAGGAGCCAGTGGACCTTTGCAGCCATTGCGGTGGCCCCCACTTGAGGACCGAATGCGCAGACTGGCTCGCAAGAGACACCCCAAGCTGCAGAAACTGCACGAAGGCAAAACTGGAGCACGTCGAACATAACGCCTTCAGCCGTGATTGCCCAATACGACGAAAATGGGACCAATTGGCCCGCTCTTCCGTAGCATATTGCTAAGGGCACCCCGGAGAACCAGACCCCCTACAAAATGGTACAAGCGAACCTCCAAAGAAAAAAGCTGGCCACCAACGAGCTACTCCTTGAGGCTACAGAGAAAGGAATGGCAGTGGCGCTCATTCAAGAACCATACGTGGGCGGGGCAAAAGTAATGAGGAGTCACAGGGGCGTTAGAATCTTCCAAAACACTGGTGTAGGAGAGGGTACAGTTAAGGCGGCTATTGCGGTCTTCGATAACGACCTCAACGTTATTCAGTACCCAAAACTCACCACAAATAACGTCGTAGTGGTGAGGATCCAAACCAGTGCTTGGGAGATTACGCTTGTCTCCTTTTACTTTGAGCCCGAGCAGCCCATAGAGCCGTACCTAGAGTATCTTAAAAAGATACAGGAAAACTTAGCTCCTGGAAAATTGGTAATCGGAGGTGATGCAAATGCCAAGAGTCCATGGTGGGGCAGTCTTGCAGCAGACCATAGAGGCGATGAATTGTCCGGAGCTCTCGATGAGATGACGCTGAACATACTCAACAGAGGGGAAATTCCGACCTTCGACACGATCAGGGGAGGGAAACGTTACAGTAGCCACGTAGACGTCACAGCATGCTCGACGGATGTGCTCGACCTGGTAGAAGACTGGAGAGTAGATGAAGGCCTCACGAGTTCGGATCACAACGGCATAACTTTTAACATTCGTTTAGAAAAAGCCAAAGGAATTAAAATTAACAGAACAACCAGAATTTTTAATACAAAGAAAGCCAATTGGTCTGAGTTTCGTGAGAAACTCAGCCAACTGATGCTAGAAAATAAATTAAATTTACCTGCAATAGAAAAAATTAAAAACACAAATCAAATAGATATAGCAATAAATAAATTAACCGAAGTCATAAAAGAAGCATGCACACAAACTCTAAAACAAAAAAGTAATAAAACATTACTTACCTTGCCGTGGTGGTCCGAAGAACTCGCCGTCTTGAAGAAGGAAGTCGCTACCAGGAGACGAAGAATAAGACTCGCTCGTCCATCCCGAAGATCGAAGGTCGTTGAAGAGTACCTGAAACATAAAGAGAAGTATGAATTAGAAGCAGCAAAAGCTCAAATCGAGAGTTGGAAAAGTTTTTGTGAGAAACAGGACAAAGAAGGGGTCTGGGAGGGAATATACAGGGTGATAGGGAGGACGACAAAAAGGGAAGAAGACTTGCCGTTGGAGAAGGATGGGGAAGTATTGGACGCAAAGGGGTCTGCAAGATTACTTGCAGAAACATTCTTCCCTAATGACCTCACAGACAGCGATAACGAATATCATCGGCAAGTCAGATTAAAGGCGGAAGAAGTAAATGCTGGAAATCAGGATGAATCATGCGACCCACCCTTCACAAAAATAGAACTAGAACAGGCTTATAATTCCTTCAACCCCAAAAAAGCGCCCGGTAAAGACGGCTTTACCGCTGACATATGCGGTCACGCTATTGGCAGCAATCCCGATCTGTTCCTTGCGCTGCTCAACAAATGCCTAGGGTATCATCATTTCCCCGAGGCATGGAAAGAGGCCACAGTTGTAGTGCTTAAAAAACCGGGGAAAGATAATTACTCAAACCCGAAAGCGTATAGGCCCATCGGATTGCTGCCAATATTAGGCAAAATCTTTGAGAAGATGTTGATGGCCCGTCTTAGGTTCTATATCATGCCAAGGATGAGTACTCGCCAGTACGGATTTATGCCACAAAGGAGTACTGAAGACTCCCTCTATACACTAATGCAACACATCCGCAAAAAGCTGGACCAAAAGAAAATTGTTGTCTTAGTGTCGTTGGATATAGAGGGGGCCTTCGACAGTGCCTGGTGGCCAGCAATAAGAGTCCGGCTGGCTGAGGAAAAGTGTCCACGCAACCTGAGGGGGGTCATGGACAGCTATCTCAGAGACAGAAAGGTCAGGGTTCGCTATGCGGGAGAAGAATTTGAAAGAAGCACAAATAAGGGATGCGTCCAGGGTTCTATTGGGGGCCCACCCATGTGGAACCTACTCCTGGACCCACTGCTTAAAAGTCTGGAGGAAAGAGGAGACTATTGTCAGGCATTCGCTGACGACGTCGTGCTTGTCTTCGATGGTGCCTCAGCTCTGGAGATAGAGAGTAAAGCAAGCGCAGCTCTCGAACATGTAGGGAAGTGGGGTGTCAAAAATAAGCTCAAATTTGCTGCGCAAAAAACAAAGGCGATGACGATAACTCGCAAGCTGAAATTTGACACCCCACGTCTCGGCATGGGAGGCGTTGCGATTCCTATGTCCCGAGAAATTAAAATACTGGGGGTCACCATCGACGACAAGCTGACCTTTAACACTCACGTCGCGAATGTCTGTAGAAAGGCAATAGCCATATATAAGCAGCTAGCGAGAGCAGCAAAGTCAAGCTGGGGTCTCCATCCTGAGGTGATTCGGACGATATATGTGGCAACCGTAGAGCCTGTTGTCCTGTATGCCGCCAGTGTGTGGGCACCGGCTGCTGGAAAGCTAGGCGTTATCAAACAGCTAGGGATAGTGCAGCGTGGGGTGGCGCTGAAACTGTGCAAAGCGTACCGAACAGTCTCCCTCAATTCCGCGCTCGTACTGTCTGGGATGCTCCCCCTCGACCTCCGAGTCCGAGAAGCGGCGCTGCTTTACGAGGCTAGGAAGGGGGTACCCCAGTCAGTGCTGAGTGGAAGGGAGGTAGAGAGGATGGCTTCAGCGGTCGAAGCTCCACACCCAGCACAACGCATCGACCTGCAAATAACAAGCCTGGCCAACCAGCAGCAGGTAGAAGAAAATGACTCACTTGACGTGAGCATATACACGGATGGGAGCAAGATTGAGGGACGGGTTGGAGCGGCCTTGTCCATATGGAAGAACGGAACCGAGACCGGAACCCTCAAGCTTGCTCTACCAGATTACTGCACCGTGTATCAGGCCGAGCTTCTGGCTATATGTAGAGCAACCGGAGAAGTACTGAAGCATAAGGGATCGTCGTTTGGAATCTTCAGCGACTCTATGGCAGCTCTCATGACCGTAATAAATTACAGTTGCCTCCATCCCCTGGCAGTGGAAGCCAGAGAAAATATAACATCTTCGTCTCTCCAGAACAAAATAACAAAGTTGTTCTGGATCAAGGCCCACGCAGGATTGGAGGGGAATGAGAGAGCCGACCAATTAGCCAAGAGAGCCGCTGAAGGTTCCAAACGTAAACATGATTACGACCTGTGTCCGGCTTCATTCATCAAGCGAAATATTCGCATGAATACGCTTGATGAATGGAACCGGAGATATGTTGCAGGAGAGACTGCAGCAATTACAAAAATGTTTTTTCCGGATGTTAGGACGGCTTACAGGACAATCCGAAAGATGGAAATAACGAATATCAAGACCCAAATAATGACGGGGCACGGTGGGTTCTCTGAATACTTGAATCGCTCCAAGTGTAAAGAGAGCCCATCGTGTCTCTGCGATCCCACGAAAGACGAAACGGTTCCACATATATTGTTCGAATGCCCTATACACGCGAAAGACAGGTACGAATTTGAACAGGAGTTCAACATTACATTAAAACCGGAAAATGTGGCAGACGTAATGGAGAGCAAAATAATAAATAGCTTCCTAAACTATTGTACAAAGATAGCAGAAATCGTAATAAAAAGAAATAAAACCAAGTAATAAAAATTATGTTTACATAATATTTAGAAATATTATTGGCAAGCATAAAATAAGAATAGAGTAAGAAAATAAATAGTATACGATAGTATTAAGGAATAAAAATTTTTGTAGAACTTGTTCAAATTAGATGCCCTAAAAATAAATGTAATTAAAGATAGTTAGAGTAGAATAGAGTATTAAGTAGATGGGAATCCCACCCATGCTGTTAGAAAGATGATGAATGAAAGAAAGAGCAAGTATGAAGCATGAAAGTACGAGAGGCATAAAAGCGAGAACTGGTATGAAAGAGAAGACTTAGCAAGCACAGGCTCCGACCACGTTGGAGGTAGCAGTATAAAAAAAAAAAAAAAAAAAAAAAAAAAAACCTAACCTAACCTTTTTTTTTTTTTTTTTTTTTTTTTTTTTTTTTTTTTTTTTTGAGGGGGGGAAATGCCTTCGCACTGCCCTTCCACCACGGGGGTGGTGAAAGGGGCTGTGTGGGACTTGGACCCACTAAAACCCCCCCGTGAGCAGTCCTCCGCCGATATGGGGCAAGATAGGGTCACGTTAGCATGCACCATCTTGCCCCGGCGGTAGACCCGAACTAATCGAGCCTCTGTGCTTGTGAAGAGGCGACCTTACTCATCAAGGCCACCCCCAGAACGTGTGAGGCCGTACAGGCTGGTGGAGTACCCCCGACTCAACACCAGCGACCCCACTACGGAGAAGGGAGGAGGCGGGCGAACTGCCGCCTCCTCGTCCCCGTTCGTCTGCGCCGGAGCGCGTCAGCTCGGACATCGTTCTCCCTGACCCGCTCAGCAGCCTCCTTCTGCGCCATCACCTCTTCGCAGAAGGAGACCACCGCCTGCCACGATCTCTCCCTGACGAGCATGGCGTTTACCACGCTCGGCAAAGAGAGGTCCCCTCCAATGAAAACAGAAAGCGTGTGCCGCTGCGGGCCCCATGCGGCACACACTTCCAGCGTATGGAGCGCCGTATCCTCCGCCGCTCCACACTCGTGGCAGGCTGGGGTCGCCTCCCGCCTCGCGATCTGGTGCAGGTACTTTCCGAAACATCCGTGTCCGGAAAGCACCTGCACCAGTCGGAAAGTCAACGACCCAAACGGCCGCTTCACCCACCTCCGCAAAACCGGGCGGATGGCTTCCACCGTCCACGACCCAGGGACCGGTGGTGCTAGGTCCTCTGCCCAACGCTGTAACAGGGTGGCCCTCGCCTGCAACCGCATGCGCGTTACCACCTCCCACGCTGGGGGCTCCCCTCGGGATCGCCTCGCCGCCACAAAGTGGTACACTTCGGCGAGGATCTCCGCTTGGAGCTCCCAGGGGGGGTCACCGGCCAGCACGCAAGCCGCCGTCCAGGACACCGTCCGGTATCCGCGTATCGCCCTCGTCGCGACAACCCGCTGCGGACGTCGCAACAGGATTTTATTGCCGCGGTTGAGGGCGTCCACCCAGACAGGTGCCCCATACAGGGCCATACTCCGGATCACTCCGGAGTATAAGCGACGACAGTTGGCGTTCGGGCCACCCACGTTGGGTAATAACCTTCCCAGGGCGCTTGCAGCTCCTACGATTTTTGGGGCCAATTGGGTAAAGTGGGCCCCAAAAGTCCACCTCCCGTCAAGGATAAGACCCAGATATTTCATCTGGGTCCCAATCGCTACCATAACCCCGTCCAGTGCAACTCGTGTTCCCGAGGGAGGTCCCCCCCGAGGCCCATGGAACAATAAACCTAACCTAACCTAACCTAACCTAACCTAACCTTTTTTTTTTTTTTTTTTTTTTTTTTTTTTTTTTTTTTTTTTTTTTTTTTTTTTTTTTTTTTTTTTTTTTTTGACCCGGGAAAATCCTTTATGGATACCACCCGGCTCCGGGGGGAGCAGAGTGGTTATGTGGGAGTCCTCGCCTGAGGGGCCTTACTACCCCCACGGGGGGGTAGTAAGTGAGGTTACCCACTAAAAACCCGGGATGAGCAGTCTGCCGCCTAGTCGGGGCGAGATGGGGTAGCGTTAGCAATCACCATCTCGCCCCGGCGGTTGGCCCGTCATCAGTGACGGGCCCCGGCCAAGGGAGGGATGACCCAGCTCATTAGGGCCATCCCCC
>OY982980.1:0-15981 GCA_963890685.1 Plagodis pulveraria
ATTTAAATAGCTTATATTAGAGCGTAATATTGAAGATATTAAAGAGATAAATTTATCTTTAAATAATAAATTATTATTATTATTTATGAAAATGATAAATAATTTTTATTATTACAGTGAAAATGTAATGTTTTTATTAAACTACATAAATAGAAATATTAATGGAATTTAACCACTAAAAATTAAGTTAGCAGCTTAATTTTAATCTTTATATTTCTTTAATTGGAATATTCAATTCAATTTTATCATTAACAGTGATATACCTCTATTTGGTTTCAATTAAAAATAAGGAGTTATTAAACTCTTTCTTTTAAGTCGAAATTAAATGCAAAATTGCTTCTTATTTACATTTATTATTTAAATTATTATTTAATTAATAAGATAAATTGATAAATTCAATATTTTTTGATTGCAAATCAAATGTTTTTTAAACTATAATCCTTTAATTTGTTCAATTTAATATATTTTGGTTTCATTCATGATATAAACCAATTAATAAAATAAAAATAAAAAAAAATCTAATTTTTATTCAAAATATAATATTTACTAATTTAAATAATTTAATAATTGGAAAAATTAAAGCAATTTCTACATCAAAAATTAAAAAAATTATTGTAATTAAAAAGAAATGTAGTGAAAAAGGAATTCGTGCTGATGATTTAGGATTAAATCCACATTCAAATGGTGAGCATTTTTCTCGATCTATAAATGATTTTTTAGATAAAATAATAGAGATTATTATTATAATATTTGAAATTAATATAATTAGTGTTGTAATTATTATTATTAAAATAATTATTTATATTAAAAATTTTAAACTTTTTGATTGGAAGTCAAATATACTTTTTATATTATATAAATTATAATTAATTAATTACCTCATCAGTAAATTGAAATATAAAGAAATAATCATACTACATCAACAAAGTGTCAATATCATGCTGCAGCTTCAAATCCAAAATGATGATTACTAGAAAAATGTTCATTTAAATGTCGAATTAGGCAAATAATTAAAAATATAGTTCCAATTATTACATGTAGTCCATGGAATCCTGTTGCTATAAAAAATGTTGATCCATAAATTCTATCTGCAATAGTAAAAGAAGCTTCTAAATATTCGTAAGTTTGTAAAATGGTAAAATAAATTCCTAAAATAATTGTTAAAAATAATCTTTTAGAACATTGAGAATAATTATTTTCTATTAATGCGTGATGAGCTCATGTTACGGTAATTCCTGATCTAATTAAGATAATTGTATTTAATAAAGGGATTTGAAATGGATTAAATGGAATAATTCCGATAGGAGGTCAAATAGATCCAATTTCAATATTTGGTGATAAACTTCTATGGAAAAATGCTCAAAAAAATGATAAAAAAAAAAAAATTTCAGAAACAATAAATAAAATTATTCCTCATCGAAGACCTTTTGTTACTAAAATGGTATGTTTACCTTGTAAAGTTCCTTCTCGACAAACATCTCGTCATCATTGATATATGGTTAAAATAATAATAATATATCCAATAATTAATAAGTTTATATTAAAGTTATGGAATCATTTTACTATTCCTGTTACTAAAGTTATTGTTCCAATAGCTCCTGTTAAAGGTCAAGGTCTATAATCAACTAAGTGATATGGGTGATTAAAATTAATTTTCATTGGTTAAAAACTTAATTTATTTTAAAATAAATTTAAATTTATTAATTAACTTCACTGGAATATAAAGTTCTTAAAATAGCAATAACATAAGATTGAATAATGGCTACTGCAGATTCTAAAATTAATAATAAGATTTGAATAATTACTAAAAATATAATTATATATGTTGCTATATTTGTTCCAGTTCTTCTTAATAAAGTTATTAATAAATGACCAGCAATTATATTTGCTGTTAATCGAACAGCTAAAGTTCCAGGTCGAATAATATTACTAATTGTTTCAATTAATACTATAAATGGTATTAAAATTGCTGGAGTTCCTTGTGGAATTATGTGTGAAAATATGTGTTGATAATTATTAATTCAACCATATAATATAAATCTTAATCATAATGGTAATGAAATAGATAATGAGAGAGTTAAATGACTAGTTCTTGTAAAAATATATGGGAATAATCCTAAAAAATTATTAAATAAGATAAATGAAAATAATGCAATAAAAATAAAAGTTGATCCTTGAAAATAATTATTTTTTAATAATGTTTTAAATTCATTATGAAGTTTTATAATAATAAAGTTTCATAAATAATAATGTCGATTAGGGATTAATCAAAATCTATAAGGAATAAAAATTAGTCCTAGTATAGTTCTAATTCAATTAATTGATAATCTAAATAAATTTGTTGATGGGTCAAAAATTGAAAATAAATTACTTATCATTTTCAGTTTAAATTATTTATTAATTTTAATTTATTATTGTTAATTTTATTATTTAAATTTTTATTATTAATAATATAATAATTTAAAATGTTAAAAATTAGAAAAATTATAATAAATAAAATAAAAGATATTATTCAGTTAATAGGTATTATTTGTGGAATAAAAGAATATTACTTTTGTAATAATTTAAATTTGACATATTTATGTTATATATTAACTAATTCTTTAATATTTCATTAGAAGTATTTGTTAATTTACTATAAAGTGGTTTAAGAGACCAGTACTTACTTTCAGTCACCTAATGATGAATAATTATTAATTCAATTAATAAAATTTTTAATTGAAATTCTTTCAATTACAATAGGTATAAAACTGTGATTTGCTCCACAAATTTCAGAGCATTGACCAAAGTAAATTCCAGGTCGATTAATAAAAAAATTAGTTTGGTTTAATCGTCCAGGATTAGCATCTACTTTAATACCTAATGATGGGATAGTTCATGAATGAATTACATCAGTAGCTGTAACTATAATACGAATTTGATTATTTATAGGTAAAATAATTCGATTATCAACATCTAATAATCGGAAATTATTAGGTTGCATATCTAAGGGGGAAATTATATATGAATCAAATTCAATGTTTTGAAAATCTGAGTATTCATATCTTCAATATCATTGATGTCCAATTGATTTTAATGTAATTAAAGGATTATTTAACTCATCTAAAAGATATAATAATCGTAATGAAGGTAATGCAATAAAAATTAAAGTGATTGCTGGTAAAATTGTTCAAATTAATTCAATTAATTGTCCTTCTAATAAAAATCGATTAATATATTTATTAAAAAATAAATTAATTATTAAGTATCCTACTAAAATAGTAATTATAATTAAAATAACTAAAGTATGATCATGAAAAAAAATAATTTGTTCTATTAAAGGTGAAGCTCCATTTTGTAAATTTAAATTTGATCATGTTGCCATTTCTAAAAAAAGGATATTCCTTTATAAATGGGGTTTAAATCCATTACATATAATCTGCCATATTAGAAGTTTCTTAAAATGGGTAATTCATTATATGAATGTTCTGCTGGGGGTAAATTTTGTAATCATTCAATATTTGATGATATATTTAAAGTAAATAAAATTAATCGTTGATTAACTATAGATTCTCATATAATAATTAAAATTAATATTACTGCTAATAATGAAATATATGATCCTAATGATGAAATTATATTTCATGAAATATAAGAATCGGGATAATCTGAGTATCGTCGAGGTATACCTGCTAACCCTAAAAAGTGTTGAGGAAAGAAAGTTAAATTTACTCCAATAAATATAATAAAAAATTGAATTTTTAATATATATGGGTTTAAAGATAATCCTGTAAATAAAGGATATCAATGAACAAATCCTCCTAAAATTGCAAAAACTGCTCCTATTGATAATACATAATGAAAATGAGCAACTACATAATAAGTATCATGTAATGTAATATCAATAGATGAATTTGCTAAAATTACTCCTGTTAATCCTCCTACAGTAAATAAAAATACAAACCCTAATCTTCATAATATTGATGGGCTATAATTAATTTGAGTTCCGTGAAGTGTTGCTAATCAACTGAAAATTTTAATTCCAGTTGGTACTGCAATAATTATAGTTGCAGAAGTAAAATAAGCTCGAGTATCAATATCTATTCCTACTGTAAATATATGATGAGCTCATACAATGAATCCTAAAATTCCAATTGCTATCATTGCATAAATTATTCCTAAACATCCAAAAGTTTCTTTTTTTCCTCTTTCTTGAGAAATAATATGGGAAATTATACCAAATCCTGGTAAAATTAAAATATATACTTCAGGGTGCCCAAAAAATCAAAATAAATGTTGATATAAAATAGGATCTCCACCTCCAGCCGGATCAAAAAAAGATGTATTTAAATTTCGATCTGTTAATAATATAGTAATAGCTCCAGCTAAAACTGGTAAGGATAATAATAATAAAAATGCTGTAATACCAACGGCTCAAACAAATAATGGTATTTGATCAAATGATAAATTATTTAATCGTATATTAATAATTGTAGTAATAAAATTAATGGCTCCTAAAATTGATGAAATACCAGCTAAATGTAAAGAAAAAATAGCTAAATCTACTGATCTTCCTCCGTGAGCGATATTAGATGATAAAGGGGGGTATACAGTTCATCCAGTTCCAGCTCCATTTTCTACAATTCTACTTGAAATTAATAATGTAATAGAAGGCGGTAATAATCAAAATCTTATATTATTTATTCGAGGAAAAGCTATATCTGGGGCTCCTAATATTAATGGTACTAATCAATTTCCAAATCCTCCAATTATAATAGGTATTACTATAAAAAAAATTATAATAAATGCATGAGCGGTAACAATAGTATTATAAATTTGATCATCTCCAATTAATGATCCTGGATTACCTAATTCTGCTCGAATTAATAAACTTAATGAGGTACCCACTATTCCTGCTCAAATTCCGAAAATAAAATATAATGTTCCAATATCCTTATGATTTGTTGAATAAAGTCATTTTCGCTTTTTAAAATAAATAAAATGGCTGAGGATTAAGCGATAAATTGTAAATTTATTAACGAGAAATATTCTCTTTTATTATAAGTCTTATATTCAAAGTAAATGATATAAAATTGCAAATTTTAAGTTATAAATTAAAAATTATTAAGGCTTAAAGAGAATATTTCTTTATAAATAATTTTGAAGATTACTAGTTTAATTTAACTTAAAACCTTCTTTTAAAAGAAAAATAAAGTTCTTGAAATAATTCCTAAAATAGAAAAAATTGAGAAAAAATTTATAATTGAAAATAAATTATTTTTAAGATTAATTTTAAATCATTTTATTTTAAAATAATTTATTATAAATGTTGAATAAATAATTCGAATATAGAAAAATAATATAATTAGTCTTATTATTACAAAAATAAAAGTTAAAAAATAATAATTATTTATTATTAAAAAATTAATGATAATTCATTTTGGGAAAAATCCAATAAAAGGAGGTAATCCTCCTAAAGATAGAAAATTAATTAATAAATTAATTTTAATAATTGGTTTTATATTTAAAATATATAATTGATTAATAAAATATCTATTTATTTTATAAAAAAATAAACATATAATTCTAATTAAAAATGAATATATACTTAAATAAAATATTCATAAATTTTCTCTAATTATAATTGAAGAAATTATTCATCCTAAATTATTAATTGAAGAGAAAGCTATTATTTTTCGTAAAGATGTTTGTCTTAATCCTCCAATAGCCCCAATAATAATTCTTAAAAAAATTCTAAAAATTAATAAATTTTTATTAAAATAATATGACAATAAAATTATGGGGGTAATTTTTTGTCAAGTTATTAAAATAAAATTATTAAATCAAGATAATCCTTCTACAATATTAGGGAATCAAAAGTGGAATGGAGCAGCCCCCATTTTTATTAATATTGATGAATTAATTATTAATGTTATTATATTATTTATTTCAAAATTTTTTAATAAAGTTATTTTTATAATAATATAAAATAAAAAATTAATTGAAGCAATTGATTGAGTTAAAAAATATTTTAATGAGGCTTCCGATGCTAATAAATTATTAGATTTTGAAATTAGGGGGATAAATCTTATAAGATTAATTTCTAATCCAATTCAACAACCAAACCATGAATTTGATGAAATTGAAATTATTGTGCTAAAAAATAAAATAAAAATAAAAAACATTTTATTTGAATTTAAATAATATAAAATATAAAATAATTAATAAAAATTAATAAATAAGAAATTTTAAATTCTTTATAATTACAATAAAATGCATATTATATTTTAGTGTAAGAAGCACATTAATTTTTGATGTTAATAGATATAGTTTAATTCTATAAAATATAAAAATAATAAAGGTAGTTATAATCTACATTATTTATCCTATCAGAATAATCCTTTTAATCAGGCACTTTATTTTTAAAAAAAGGGGTTTCCTTTATATTTGGGGTATGAACCCAAAAGCTTAAATTTAGCTTATTTTAAATTGTATAATTTATTATTTATATGAAAAATTATTAATAACGGACTTAATATTTATTACAAATAATATATATATTAAATATTTAATATATATATTATTATTTATAAATAATTAGAAATATTAAAAGTTTATATACCAAATTTGTATTTATAACGGATATTAATTAAAATAAATAGAAGAAAATATTAAATTTTTAATAGTCATATAAAATAATTAATAAATATATAAATAATAAACATAAAAAAAAAAAAAAAAAAAAAACATTTTATTTGAATTTAAATAATATAAAATATAAAATAATTAATAAAAATTAATAAATAAGAAATTTTAAATTCTTTATAATTACAATAAAATGCATATTATATTTTAGTGTAAGAAGCACATTAATTTTTGATGTTAATAGATATAGTTTAATTCTATAAAATATAAAAATAATAAAGGTAGTTATAATCTACATTATTTATCCTATCAGAATAATCCTTTTAATCAGGCACTTTATTTTTAAAAAAAGGGGTTTCCTTTATATTTGGGGTATGAACCCAAAAGCTTAAATTTAGCTTATTTTAAATTGTATAATTTATTATTTATATGAAAAATTAGTTAATAACGGACTTAATATTTATTACAAATAATATATATATTAAATATTTAATATATATATTATTATTTATAAATAATTAGAAATATTAAAAGTTTATATACCAAATTTGTATTTATAACGGATATTAATTAAAATAAATAGAAGAAAATATTAAATTTTTAATAGTCATATAAAATAATTAATAAATATATAAATAATAAACATAAAAAAAAAAAAAAAAAAAAAACAAAAATAAAAAAAAATAAAAATAAAAAAAAAATTCTATATACAAATATTTACATATAAATAAATTTTATATAGTTTGAAAAATTTATTTTAAATTTATTTTACATATAAATTTTAGTGTTAATAATAATTTATTTAAAAAATATTTATTATTTGTAGTAATTAATATTAAAAATTTAAGAAATTAAGATTTAGTAATATAAAAATTATTAACAAATTTTGTGCCAGCAGTTGCGGTTATACAAAAATTAAATTAAATTTTATTAGTTATTTAATTAATAATTAAATTATTTTAATTTATAATTAAAATTATTAGGTGAAATTTTAATTTTATTTTAATTTAAATGAATGTGAATTTATGATTTTTAATAAATTTTAAAATTAAACTAGGATTAGATACCCTATTATTTAAAATTTAAAATTAAAATACTAAAATAGTAAATAATTATTTATTAAAACTTAAATGTTTTGGCGGTATTTTAGTTTATTTAGAGGAATCTGTTTATTAATCGATAATCCACGAATTAATTTACTTAATTTAATATTTTGTATATCGTTGTTAAAAAAATATTTTTTAATAGTAAATAATATTTTAAAATTAAAAATAAAAATTAAATCAAATCAAGATGCAGATTATAATTAAGAATATAATGGATTACAATAAATTTATTTAAATGAATTTTAATTTGTAAAAATTAAATGAAGGTGGATTTAAATGTAATTTTTTTTTTAATTTAATTAAATGATTAAAAATTAAAGTATGTACATATTGCCCGTCGCTTTCATTTATAAATTGAAATAAGTCGTAACAAAGTAGAGGTACTGGAAAGTGTTTCTAGAAAGATCAAATTAGAGCTTGTAATTAAGTATTTCATTTACATTGAAAAGATATTAATAAATATTAATTAATTTGAGGGGATAAATTAATAAATATTATAAATAATAAAATTAATTTTAATTAATATATATATTTTAATGGGGGTTAAAGTATTATATAAAGAAAAAATTAATAATTTTATAGTTAATTAGTATTGTAAAAGAATTTTGAAATATTTGAAAATAAATTTATTAGAAAGTAAATTTTATTTATTGTATCTTGTGTATCAGAGTTTATTAATAAATTTTAATTTAATTTTTAATTTCTCGAATTTAAAAGAATTAAATAATTATAATAATTTATTGTTGTAAAAATATTTTTAATAATTATTTAGAAATGAAATGTTATTCGTTTTTAAAAATATCTAGTTTTTTTAGAAAAAAATTTAATTTTAAATTTATTTTTATATGTTATTAATTAGTTAATAATATAAAATTTAAATTTTATATTTTAAGGGATAAGCTTTAAATTAAATTTTTAAAATAATTAATTAAATTTTTGAAAATTTTATAATTTATATTGTTAATAAATTTTATTTTATTATAAATAATTTCAATTAATTAAAAAATTTAATTTTAATATTTAATTTTTTATAAAAAAATTATTTTTAATTATAAAAAATTAGAAATAATGATAAAATTAGTATATTATGTATTATCAAAATTTAAAATTATTAATTAATGTAAAATTAATTAAAAGTAATTCGGCAAAAATTTATATTCACTTGTTTAACAAAAACATGTCTTTTTGATTTTTATTTAAAGTCTAATCTGCCCACTGATAATTAATTAAAGGGCTGCAGTATTTTGACTGTACAAAGGTAGCATAATCATTAGTCTCTTAATTGGTGACTTGTATGAAAGATTGGATGAGATATATACTGTCTCTTAATTAATTTATAGAATTTAATTTTTTATTTAAAAAGTTAAAATAATTTAAAAAGACGAGAAGACCCTATAGAGTTTTATAATTAAATTTATTATTTAATTATTTTTAAAATTATAATTTTTATAAATTATATTATTTTATTGGGGTGATAAAAAAATATATTTAACTTTTTTTAATTGAATTACATAAATAAATGAGAGAATGATCCAATTTTATTGATTATAAGAAAAAATTACCTTAGGGATAACAGCGTAATTTTTTTTTTTAGTTCAAATAAGAAAAAAAGTTTGCGACCTCGATGTTGGATTAAGATAAAATTTAAATGCAAAAGTTTAAAATTTTTGATCTGTTCGATCATTAAAATCTTACATGATCTGAGTTCAAACCGGTGTAAGCCAGGTTGGTTTCTATCTTTTAAAAATTTAAATATTTTAGTACGAAAGGATCAAATATTTTAATTAAATTATTTTTGATGAATTTTATTAATTTTTAATAAAATTATAATTAAAATGTTAAATATAATAATTAAAAATAAAAATTTAGTTTTATTGTTAAAACTATTTTGGCAGAAAAATGTAATGATTTTAGAGTTCATGAATATATAATATTTATTATATAAGTAGTATATGATATTTATAAATGATATTATTTTAATTTTTATTGGTTTAGTTATTTTAATTTTGGGGGTTTTAATTGGGGTTGCATTTTTGACTTTATTAGAGCGTAAAGTTTTAGGATATATTCAGATTCGAAAAGGTCCTAATAAAGTGGGTTTAATTGGAATTTTGCAGCCTTTTTCTGATGCTATTAAATTATTTACTAAAGAACAAACTTTTCCTTTATACTCTAATTATATTTCTTATTATTTTTCTCCTGTTATTAGTTTTATTTTATCTTTAATTATTTGAATATTAATTCCTTATTATTTTAATTTAGTAAGATTTAATTTAGGGGTATTATTTTTTTTTTGTTGTACTAGTTTAGGGGTTTATACAGTTATAATTGCTGGTTGATCTTCAAATTCAAATTATGCTTTATTAGGGGGGTTGCGTTCAGTAGCTCAAACTATTTCTTATGAAGTTAGATTAGCTTTAATTTTTTTATCGGGGGTAATTATAATTATAGATTTTAATTTAATTAATTTTATAGAATATCAAAGTTTAATTTGATTTATTTTTATTATGTTTCCTTTATCAATATGTTGATTATCTTCAAGAATAGCAGAGACTAATCGTACGCCTTTTGATTTTGCTGAAGGTGAGAGAGAATTAGTTTCTGGATTTAATATTGAGTATAGAAGAGGAGGATTTGCTTTAATTTTTTTAGCTGAATATTCTAGAATTTTATTTATGAGAATATTATTTGTATTAATTTACATGGGGGGTTATAATATGACTTTTTTATTTTATTTAAAATTAGTGTTTATTTCATTTATATTTTTATGAGTTCGTGGCACATTACCTCGTTATCGTTATGATAAATTAATATATTTATCTTGAAAAGGATACTTACCTGTTTCTTTAAATTTTTTATTATTTTATTTAGGTATTAAAATTTTTTTAATTTAATGATATAATTTTTTTTAGTATAAATTAATAGAATAGTAATTCTTTCTTAAGTTTTCAAAACAAATGCTTATATACAAGCTCATTAATTAATTAAATAATAATGTATCTCAATATTTATTAATTAATGGGTTAATAATAAAATAAGAAAAATAAAAAAATGTTAATAATTGTCCTGTAGTAATGTAAGGATCTTCTACTGGTCGAGCTCCAATTCAGGTTAATAAAATAATTATAATTACTAAGAATCAAAATATAATTTGATTAATAGGATAAAATTGAATTCCTTGAATTTTTTTATTAAATGTAAAAGGCAAAATAATAATAATTAAAATAGATATTACTAGTGCAATTACTCCTCCAAGTTTATTTGGGATAGATCGTAGAATAGCATAAGCGAATAAAAAATATCATTCTGGTTGAATATGAACTGGGGTCACTAAAGGATTAGCAGGAATAAAGTTATCAGGGTCTCCTAATAAATAGGGGTTAGTTAGTGTTAATATAATTAGAAAAAATAATAAAATAATAAATCCAATTAAATCTTTATAAGTAAAAAAAGGGTGAAATGGAATTTTATCTATATTACTATTTAATCCTAGAGGATTATTAGATCCGGTTTGATGTAAAAATAATAAGTGAATTATAGATATTATTAATACAATAAATGGCAGTAAAAAGTGAAAAGTATAAAATCGAGTTAAAGTTGCATTATCTACTGCAAATCCTCCTCAAATTCAATTTACAAGTATAGTTCCTAAATATGGAATTGCCGATAATAAATTTGTAATTACTGTGGCTCCTCAAAATGATATTTGTCCTCAAGGTAAAACATAACCTATAAATGCGGTTGCTATTAATAAAAATAAAATAATTACTCCTACTATTCATGTGTATTTTAAATTAAATGATTCATAATAAATTCCTCGTCCAATATGAAGGTAAATACAAATAAAAAAAAATGATGCACCATTAGCATGTAATGTTCGGATTAATCAACCATAATTTACATTTCGACAAATATAATTCACACTGTAAAAAGCTAATTCAATATTTGCTGTATAATATATAGTTAAAAATAATCCTGTAATAATTTGAATAATTAAACATAAAGCTAATAAAGATCCAAAATTTCATCATGCTGAAATGTTTGATGGTGAAGGTAAATCAATTAATGACCCATTAATAATTTTAATAACTGGGTGATTTTTTCGTATACTTAAAAAATTTTTATTTAACATTTGTAAATTTTTTAAATTATTGATCGTAAAGGACCATAGAAAATATTAGTAATTTTAACAATTGAAATTAATGAAATAAATAAATAAATTACTAATATTATTATTATTATGTAAGTATGATTATTATAAAGTTTATTTAAATTAATTTTATTTTCATTATTAAAAAATGAAATTATTATAAAATTATCATTATCATTTATATTATTACTTAAATTTATTCAATTTAAATTTTCATAAAAATATAAATAAATTTGGTTAATAATTATAGTAAAAATTAAAATTATTATAATTAATTTAATATTAATTGGTATGTTAAATAATTCATTAGATGCAATACTAGATATATAAATGAATAATACTAGGAGTCCTCCTATAAATGTTAAAAATAAAATATAAGAAAATCAATAGGTTTTAATTAATATTCCTGAAATTAAACATATTAGTAAAGTTTGTATTAAAATTATTAGTCCAATTGATAAAGGGTGATTAAGAAAGATTATAATAATAGAAATGGAAAATATTAATATTGATAAAAATATTTTTGTTATATCAAAGAATAGTTTAATTAAAATTATAATTTTGGAGATTATAGATAAAGAAATTTCTTTTTCTTTGAAGTTTTTAAAGAAATTTCTTAATTTTGGTTTACAAGACCAATGTTTTTTATTAAACTATAAAAACTAATGATAGTTAAATATATATATATAATTATTATTTTCATATTTATTATTGGTAATTTGATTTTTGTTTCTAAATATAAACATCTATTAGTTGTTTTATTAAGATTAGAATTTATAGTATTAAATGTTTTTTTTTTATTTTTGATTTATTTGTTAATATTAAATTATGAAATATATATATTAATAGTATTTTTAGTTTTTTCTGTTTGTGAAGGGGCTTTAGGTTTATCAATTTTAGTTTCTTTAATTCGTACCCATGGTAATGATTATTTTAAAAGATTTAATTTATTATAATAAATGATAAAATTTTTATTTATAATAATTTTTATGATGCCTTTATGTTTTATAAAAAATATATTTTGAATGGTTCAAATAATATTATTTTTTATAATGTTTATTTTTATAAATTTAAGATTAGGAGTTAATAATTATTCTAATATAAGTTATTTATTTTCTTGTGATATTATATCTTTTGGTTTGATTTTATTAAGAATTTGAATTTGTATTTTAATAATTATATCAAGTGAAAATTTATATAAAATAAATTTTTATTTTAATTTTTTTTTATTTAATATTATTGTTTTATTATTAATATTATATTTAACTTTTAGAGTTATAAATTTATTTATATTTTATTTATTTTTTGAAGGTAGATTAATTCCAACATTAATATTAATTGTTGGCTGAGGTTATCAACCTGAGCGAATTCAAGCTGGTATATATTTATTATTTTATACTTTATTTGCTTCTTTGCCTTTATTGATGGGAATTTTTTATATTTATAGAGAAGTTAATTGTATTATAATTTATTTTTTAAAATTTTTTAATATAGATTTTTATTTATTATATTTTAGAATAATTTTAGCTTTTTTAGTTAAAATACCCATATATATTACTCATTTATGATTACCAAAAGCTCATGTTGAGGCTCCTGTTTCAGGTTCAATAATTTTAGCTGGTATTATATTAAAATTGGGTGGTTATGGAATATTGCGAGTAATAGTATTTTTACAAGAAATTAATATAAAATTAAATTATATTTGAATTATTATTAGATTATTAGGTGGATTTTATATTAGATTAAAGTGTTTTTGTCAAGTTGATATTAAATCTTTAATTGCTTATTCATCAGTTGCACATATAAGAGTAGTTATTTGTGGGATTATAATTATAAATTATTGAGGTTCTTTAGGTTCTTATTTATTAATAATTGGTCATGGGTTATGTTCTTCTGGAATATTTTGTTTAGCTAATATTAATTATGAGCGTATTAATAGACGAAGTTTATTAATTAATAAGGGGATAATTAATTTTATACCTTCTATAAGATTATGATGATTTTTATTATTATCTTCTAATATGGCAGCGCCTCCATCATTAAATTTAATAGGTGAAATTATATTAATTAATAGATTAGTTAGTTGATCTTCTTTATCTATGTTAATATTAATATTGATTTCTTTTTTTAGTGCTGGTTATAGATTATATTTATATTCTTATACACAACACGGTAAGTATTATTATGGGATATGTAGATTTTATATGGGTAGTTCTCGTGAGTATTTATTATTAATATTACATTGATTACCTTTGAATATTTTAATTATAAAAATTGATTATAGAATAATTTGATTTTATTTAAATAATTTAATAAAAATATTGATTTGTGGAATCAAAAATATGATAGATTTCATTTTAAATTATAAATAAGAGTTATTTTTCTATTTGTTTTATTTCTTTCTTTTTTTTATTTATATATATATTATTAAATTTTTTTTTAATGATATATTTTTTAATGAATAATATAGTTATTTTTTTAGAGTGAGAAATTATTTCATTTAATTCTTTAAGAGTTGTAATGTCAATTTTATTAGATTGAATATCGTTATTATTTATAATATTTGTTTCATTAATTTCTTCTGTTGTTATTTATTATAGAAAAAGATATATAAGTTCTGAGTTAAATTTAATACGTTTTATTATTTTAGTTTTATTATTTGTATTTTCTATAATTTTATTAATTATTAGTCCTAATATAATTAGAATTTTATTAGGGTGAGATGGTTTAGGTTTAGTTTCATATTGCTTAGTAATTTATTATCAAAATTTAAAATCTTATAATGCTGGAATATTAACTGCTTTATCTAATCGAATTGGGGATGTTTTAATTTTGATAGTAATTTCATGAATAATAAATTTTGGTAGTTGAAATTATATTTTTTATTTAGAGTTTATAAAAAATGATTTTTCAATAATTTATATTAGATTAATAATTATTTTATCTGCTATAACAAAAAGAGCTCAAATTCCTTTTAGATCTTGATTGCCTGCTGCTATATCAGCTCCTACTCCTGTTTCTGCTTTAGTTCATTCTTCTACTTTAGTAACTGCTGGTGTTTATTTATTGATTCGATTTAATTTATTATTATTTGATACTTTATTTTTTAAGTTATTATTATTATTTTCTAGATTAACAATATTTATGGCAGGTATCTCTGCTAATTATGAATTTGATTTAAAAAAAATTATTGCCTTATCTACTTTAAGACAATTAGGGTTAATAATAAGAATCTTAAGAATAGGTTTACCAAGTTTAGCTTTTTTTCATTTATTAACTCATGCTATATTTAAAGCTTTATTATTTATATGTGCCGGAGTAATTATTCATTTAATGGGGGATATACAAGATATTCGTTTTATAGGGGGAATTAGATTATATATTCCTATAACTTGTCTTTGTATAAATATTTCTAATATAGCTTTATGTGGGGTTCCTTTTTTGGCCGGGTTTTATTCTAAAGATTTAATTTTAGAAATAGTAAGATTTAGAAATTTTAATTTTTTAATTTTTTTTTTTATTATATTTCTACTGGGTTGACTATATATTATACTATTCGACTAATAATATATTTAATAGTTAATGATTATAATTTATTAAGTATTTATAATTTATATGATGAAGATTATGTTATAATTAAAAGTATATTATTTTTATTATTTATAAGAGTAATTAGAGGTAGAATATTGATGTGAATGATTTTTTATTATCCTTATATAATTTATTTGCCTTTTAATTTAAAGATAATAGTAATTTATGTTAGTTTATTGGGAATAATTATAGGCTATATTATTAGAAATATAAGTATTTATTCTTTAAATAAATATTTATTTACTTATAATTTAAGTACATTTTTATGTTTAATATGATTTATACCTAATTTAAGAACTTACGGGTTAGTTTATTATTTTTTAAATTATAGTCAAAAATTAGTCAAAAATATTGATTTTGGTTGAAGAGAAATATATAGAGGTTGAGGAATATTTAATGTAGTGAAAAATTATTCTATTTTCTATAATATTTATCAAATAAATAACTTTAAAATTTATTTATTTAGATTTATTTTATGAATATTAATTTTTTTATTTATATTAATAATTT